>VSMD01056161.1:0-41824 GCA_008750895.1 Mirza zaza
ATAACTTTTGGTTAAATACCAAGGAGCACCATTGCTGGATCGCATGTTAAGAGTATGTTTTAGGCCGGGCGCGGTGGCTCAAGCCTGTAATCCTAGCTCTTTGGGAGGCCGAGGTGGGCGGATCGTTTGAGCTCAGGAGTTCGAGACCAGCCTGAGCAAGAGCGAGACCCCATCTCTACTATAAATACAAAGAAATTAATTGGCCAACTAAAATATATATAGAAAAAAATTAGCCGGGCATGGTGGCACATGCCTATAGTCCCAGCTACTTGGGAGGCTGAGGCAGGAGGATTGCTTGAACCCAGGAGTTTGAGGTTGCTGTGAGCTAGGCTGACGCCACAGCACTCACTCTAGCCTGGGCAATAAAGTGAAACTCTGTCTCAAAAAAAAAAAAAAAAAAGAAAGAAAAGAGTATGTTTTAGTTTTATTAGAAACTACCAAACTGTTTTGCAAAGTGGCTACACTGCATTGCACTTCCACCAGCAGTGAATGAGCGTTCCTGTCACTCCACATCTTCACTAGCATTCAGTGTTTCCACTGTTCTGGATTTCATATTATGTGGAACATCTTTGCATGTGCTTATTTTCTATCTGTATATCTTCTTTGGTGAGGTGTCTGTTAAAGTCTTTAGCCCATTTTTTTAATCAGGTTGTTTTCTTTCCCCCCCCCTTTGTATTTATTTATTTATTTATTTATTTATTTTTGGCTTTTTGCCCCTCCCCCCTTTTTTTCTTTGAGTATTTTTTTTTATTTTAGCGTATTATGGGGGCACAAGTTATTGTTGAGTTTTAAGGTTCTTTTCAGACTTTGAAAAACAGTCCTTTATCAGATGTGTCTTGCAAATATTTTATCCCAGTCTGTGACTTGTCTTCTCATTTCTTAGGCATTGTCTTTCACAGAGTAGAAGTTTTTAGTTTTAATAGAAAGCTAGCTTATCTATTATTTATTTCATGGACTATGCCTTTGGTATAGTATCTAAATATTTATCACCATACCTGGGATTATCTAGATTTTCTTCTATGTTATCTTCTAGGAGTTTTATACTTTTGTGTTTTACATTTAGGCCTATGATCAACTTTGAATCAATTTTTGTAAAGCATATAAGACCTGTGTCCCGATCCTTTTTTGTTTTTTTGGTTTTTGTTTTGTTTTGTTTTGTTTTTGTTTTTGCATGTGGATGTCCAGTTGTTTCGGCATCATCTAATGAAAAGGCTACTAGATCAATGCTTTTTGTAGTTTTGAGGTCATTCAAACATCTGAAGAATTGAAGTTGTACAATGAGGTCACCTGAGCAGAAAGGACACGAAGGGCCTCTCAAGAAAGTGAGAGAGGCATGCTGAGACCTCTTCTAGAGCCAGAGCTGAGACTGTCACATGGGGACTAGTTTTCCCAGCACATTATGTGTCGCAGGTGGGTTTAGGGCAGCCAGGGCCTCCACCGGCTTCCGGGTGACACACCAGCATCTAATAGAATCCCCAGTGGAGCCAAGTCTAATACAAATTGGGGGGTTCCAACTTATCATGGGAAGGTAAACACTAGGAAGGAGAAAAGGTCAATCTTCTGATGGGGGAGACAGGAGCTACAACCAGTTTCAACTTGAGTAATAAGAAAAGTATGGCCTTATTGTTTAGCTCAAGTAGAAGCAAGTCATATGAGTGAAATTATTATTAATAATTATTGAGAATATGACATTATCGCCAGTAGCTACCAACATTTGTCAAATACCTTATTATGTGTAAAGCACTGGGCTCTGCACCATGTACAGATAATCACACTTACTCTACACAGTCAGGAAGTGGCAGCAGTGACTCATTTGACAGGCGAGGAAATGAGACCCAGAGAGGTTAATTAACTTATCTATGGTTACACAGCTGGCATAAAGTAGGGCTCAGGTTCAAACTTGACTTGTCTTGCTCTAGAGCCTGAGTTAATCTCTATTCATGACAGAAAATGAAGTTTCTCTATAAAAGTACTAGAGGAAAATCTAGGAAAAACTCTTCTGTTTATTGTCTGGGCAAAGAATTAATGACTAAGACATCAAAAGCACAGGCAACAAAACCAAAAGTAAACAAATAGGATTTAATTAAACTACAAAACTTCTTCACAGGAAAAGAAATAATCAACAAAGTGAATGGACAACCTGCAAAATGAGAGAAAATACTTGCAAACTATACATTTGACAAGGCACAAATCCAGAATTTACAAGGCACTCAAACAACTGAACAACAATAATAAAAACATTAACCCCATTAAAAAATAGGCTAAGAACATGAATAGAAATTTTTCAAAAGAAAACAAATAAATGGCCAATAAGCTGTTCAACATCACTAATTATCACAGAAATGCAAATTAAAACCACAATGAGATATTATCTTACACCAATCAGAATAGCTAGTGTTAAAAAGACAAAAAAATAACAGATGTTGGCAAGGATGTGGAGAAAAGGGAACTCTTATCACTGGTGGTGGGCATGTAAATTAATGCAACTTCTATGAAAAACAATATGGAGATTTCTCAAAGAACTAAAAATGGAACCATAATATGAGCCAGCAAATCTCACTTCTTGCTATCCACCCAAAGGAAAAGAAATCAATATGTAAAAAAGATACCTGCGCTCATATGTTTATCACAGCACTATTCACATGGCAAAGATATAGAACCAACCTAAGTGTCCATCAAGGGATAATTAGATAAAGAATATACATATACACATTGGAATACTATTCAGCTGTAAAAAAGAATGAAATCATGTCTTTCACAGCAACATGGATGGAACTGGAGGCCATTGTCTTAAGTAAAACAACTCAGACACAGAAAGACAAGTATTGCATGTTCTCTCTTATAAGTGGGAGCTAAAAAGTATGTACACATGGAAGCAGAGTGTGGAATGATGGACAATGGAGACTCATGGCGTGGGGGAGCGGGAGGTGGGTGGACGATGGGAGGTTGCTTGGTGGGTGCAATGGGCTTTGCTTACTGATGGATGCATGGAAGGCCCTGACTTCACCATGATACAATGTATCAGTATAGCAAAACTGCACTTGTACCCCATGAATACAAATAAAAAATAAATGGGGATAAAAATAAAATGGAGTTTCTTCTTTTAATGGCAGTGTTCCGATTGACCTCTGACTGCTAAGTGTGCTGAGTGGGCCTGGCTTCTGCCCCTGCCTACGGAAATGCCATCATTCCTCTCTAGTCCAGTCAGGGTTACCCAGGGCTAGCGGCGTATTACATGCTCTGCCTCAACACTCCTTCCCCAGATGATCTTCCGTTAGCAGCATATTAGTCAGCTCAGGCTGCCGAAACAAAAAATCTCATAAATTGAGTGGTTTACACAGCAAAAATTTGTTTTCTCGCAGTCTGACACTGGAAAGCCAAGACCCAGGTCTGGCAGGGTTGGGTGTCTGGTGAGGGCTCCCTTCCCAGTTCACAGGAGACCACCTTCCTTCTGTGTCCTCACATGGCAAAAAGAGGGAGAGATCTTCCTCTCTATCCCTCTTCTTAGAAATCCTATTAGATTAGGTCCCCCCACTCATGACCTCCTTTACCCTTAATTACATCCCAAAGACCCTCTCTTCAGATACAGTCACGGTGGGGGTTAGGGCTTCAACCTAGGCATTTGGGAGGGACACGATTCAGTCCATGGCAAGCAGTCATGTTAGCATGTTCTTTAAGAGGATGAAATTTTCCATGAACATCTACCCTCGAGGATTTCCAAGACTCCAGAATCTAAAGATTAGATTTAGATCTAAGAAGAATCACAGAGGAAATCAAGCCCAAACTCTTCATCTTACAAATGAACACATGTGACTCAGAGATGTTGGGGGGTTTGCTTGGAGTCACACAGCTAGTTAGTGGCAGAGCTGCAACTGTTAATAGAGCCAGGACTTCTGATTCCAATGGTGTGGTAGCATTTGTTACTAGGTCTTGAAGGAATGATGATGATGATGATGATGATGATGATGATGACTATGATGACTCAAGCTCCTTCTATGTGACAGGCATTGTATGATTCACTTTATGTAAATCACCTTATTTAATCTTCACCATAGTCCAGTGTAAGGGGTACTATTATCCACTGATACAGATGAGGAAACTGAGGCTCAGGGTACTCAAGCTCACACAGCTAGTTGGTGAGTGGAGCCTGGATCTGAAGTCTGTGCCCCTTTGGTTTCACTATGCTCTATTTCCACTGAGCAAGTTGGCTCCCCGGTGGGGCCGGGGAGGTGGCTCTATGGCTACGAGCCAAGGTTTCAAGCCAAGTCAAGGTCACGGATACTCAGGATCAGCCTTGAGGACCAAGGGGCTGCTAGAAAGTGACAGAATAAAGAAAGGAAAGGAAGGAGAGAAATAGGCAACAAACCTTAATACTTCCCAGCATTGTCCTACTCAAGGAGTTCCAGTTCCACCTGTCTGTTTTATCTAAGGAGCCAGGACCTTTTTTTTTCTTTGCCTTCAAGCTCTACATCCCTTTATCAGTAAACTGGCCTTGCAGACAAGTACAAACTCTGCCAGCCCACCCTCCCCTCAGGCTGCAAAGGAAATGAACTTGGCTTCTGCAGTCCTCACCTGGTGTGACTCACATGCAGCCCCCAGGGACTGAGGCAGACTGGATGTCAGGCTGTTAGGCTATTGTCTGGAGCCTTGAGAAGGGAAAGAGGAAGGCTGCTTGCAGGAGAAAGGTGAACAGGCTGGCCCCGGCCCAAGAACGACAGAGGCGCCTTGCTCAAGCCGCCAGGCTCTGCTTCCCTGGCCCAGGAACAATAATGAGGCGCTGTCAGGAAGTGACACTGAAACGCCATTCTCCTTATACCTTGTTCAGCCTCCGGCAAAAGGAGGTTCCCGGAGGGAATATTTTTAGTTTGACAAATGAAAGCCTGGGACCGAGGACAGGAGGGATTAAGGGAGCTCTTCTCTGACACTCCTGGAGACGGGGAGATGATGAGTCAGATACAGAGGGCTTAGGCACGACTTCTCAAGACATTCCTCAAGCATGAGCACAAGGCAGCCGCTGGAATTCCTCCTGCGAGCCTGCCAGCCAGCACTGGGGACGGAGGGGCCGGGCCAGGGGAGCAACTCTTCTCCTCTGTCTTCCCCTTGGCACATTGTTGGACAGCAGCTTTGGGAGATCAAAGCCGCCGCCTGCGTTGCTTTTCCGGAATTGGGACTCAGGAGACCTGGGTTCAAGTCCAGACTTCACCAATTGCCAGCTATAATGCTGGGTGTCCTCATTTCTCCCTTTATGCCTCAGTTTCCTCAGATGTAAATTGGGAGTATTGTAACACGTAGGAATGATTATTATGAGGCTGTGCCTTTGAAAACAGCATTGAGAATGCCGTGCTGTAAAGATACTGCTCTTCTATATTTCTCCCAACAGCCCATGCACAGATGTACTCAAAAATCTCACATTGTAATGATAATAACCAGCATTTGTTTTTAGGAGTTGATTTTTTTTATTTCAGCATGTTACGGGGGTACAAATGTTTAGGTTACGTATACTGCCTTTGCTCCACCCAAGTAAGAGCTTCAAGCATGCCCATCCCCCAGGCGGTGCACACTGCACCTGTCAGATGTGAACACACCCCTCTTTTCCTCTCCCTCCCATCTGCCCGACACCTGATGAATGTCATTACTATGTGTGCATTTAAGTAATAACCAGCATGTATTGAGTGCTTCCTATAAACCAGCCTTGTGCTAACTGCTGTCTCATTCAATCCTCTCAACAGTTCTGTGAGGTGGAGCTGGTCATCCCCACATTGCAAACAAGGAAACTGAGGCAAAGAGAAGTGGTGTGGCTTGCCCAACGTCACAGAGCTAGCAAACGGCAGGTTGACATTAGACACCGGCTTTCTCCCTGACTCCGCAGCCCATATTTCAAATCCCTGTGCTGGGAACCCTCTGGCAGGGCCCGCACCCAGCAGGAGAACATCTCTTCTCAGAAGCCACGCGTGACGGTAAGATCAAGCCAGTGCACCGGGCCAGGCACGGATCGGGAGCCAGAGAGAGGAGAAGGGCCAGAACAGATATGGGAACCGGAGCCCGGAGCCGGGGCTCAGACACAGAGCAGCAGGTTGAAGGAGCAGCAGGGAAAGCCGCCCGGGGCTGGAGCCGGGGACCTTGGCAGTTGTCCACACTTGGTTCCAATGCGCTCATGGCAACGTGGTGGGTGCACAGGTGGGAGGGTGAGTGCGCTGAAAAGTCAGAACTGCTCACTTGGTTGGAAGAGAGAGGGAGACAGCTAATGGTCTGTAAATAGGCTTATTTCTCACTTTCTAAACAGCCGGGTTGGGTGGGTGCTCCCAGGGACTCAGTGCCAAGTCACGGGGTGAATTCTACCCGAAATATGCAAAGCCATGATGAGCAACCCACCCTGCAGGCCACACACGGCCCCCCTAGTGTCATCGGGCCTGCAGTGTGATTTCAGGATGAATATTAAGAGGCCATCCATGCGTGCTGCCTCTCAAAAATGTGCCCATAGAGACACGTTTGTCGCTAAAAATGTACTATAATTTTACTTATTAGCATCCTTCTCTTAGGTGAGTGGTCTGAGTTCTGAGAATTCACTTTGATCCCCTCCTAGGTCTTGATAGAGTTATTTTGTGTTAAACAGAAAACAAAAGCTGGCCCACGAGGTCAGTTATTTTCTTCTTTAATTTTCCCATCGGAAGGAAGGAAGGAGAGTGAGTAAGGGAGGGAGGAGGGAGGGAGGAAGGAAGGGAAGAGGGAGGAGGGAGGGAACATCCTCAGATTGTCACACACAGCTCTGCCCTCCGTGTGCTCATAGGACGGGCGCCCCACGGCCACCACTGCTAAGCTAAGGCCCAGGAGACCTGTCCCAGCTCCACTCTCTCCTGCTCTGGGGGTTCCCACATCCGGCGTCACTGCTGGGGCCCAGAGTCTCACTAGTGTCCCCACTGTCACTCAGCATCTCCCTGGAAGATCCACGAGGAATCTGCTCTCAGACCTACGTCGAGGGAGGGGAGCAAGGGGCCTGCGTTTAGCCCATCATGTTTTCATTTTCGCCTTGGCCACTAAAAATGCTGACAGCTGATTTTGCATCTTTCCTTTGATAATCGTGCAAGACTCCACAACACCGTGGGTTTCCCTGCCAACAAGACATGGGCCCTCAGGCAAGTCACTTGAACTCTGGGAGCCCCACCTACAAAAAGGGGTTAATTACCACCTACCTCATAGGACAGTTGTAGAAGTGAAATTAGATAGAGACAGACAGACAGACGGATGGATTACACGTGCCTGGCATATGGTAGGTACCCGATGATTGGCAGCTAGTGTGATCATTAGTCCCAGTGGCACCCTGACATTACGTGTACTAAATGTCCTTCGATTTCATTTTACTCAACTCCCTTTCTTTTTCTATTGCCCCAGAATCTCTATCTTTTTACTTTTCATCTTATGGTAGTATGCGTTTGAGGGTTTTTTGGTTGTTTTTGTTTTTGTTTTTTGGTGGGAGAGAGTTGTAATCCACCTCAATATTGTGGAGTAGAGCAGGTTAAAAAAAAAAAAAAAAAAAAAAAACCCAAACAGGTATAATACTGAAGTGAGGACCCTAATTTGCTCTTCCCCAGACTCCACAGCCAAGTTGAAGCTACTTTTGTTTGTTTGTTTGTTTTGTTTTGTTTAGTTAAGTTTCTTCCATTGCAGGATCAGAAAATCTCTTAATATTAGGAAAGTGGGGCATGGTGGGGGGGGGGGGTGCCCCCAGGACACCTGTGGGGAAAGAGAAAGAATGAGAACAGGATGTGGGGAATCCTTGCAAAACCAGGCACTTCTCGGAGCTGACAGCTTGTCTTCCTTTTGCTAGGCGCTGACCAGTTTCTCCCGTGGGCACACAGACTCGCAGGGCCCAACCTTCCCCGCACGTGCCGCTGCCCTGCTCCCAGCGGGCCTGCCCTCCTGTGGTCTGCGCGCCTCTTCTGCCGATGGCTTCAGCCGCCTTTGGTTTCTGCTGCCTCGTGCTTGGATTCCAGAAGGCCCAGCGGCATCGGCACCCTCTCTATGTCGTAGGCCTTCAGCTTCGTCTAATCACATGGGGTGGAAGGGCCAGGCCAGAGGGATCTGGCTGCCCCTTGAGCAGGACTATGAGAGATACGGCTTTCCCCTAAAAGGCAGGCCTCGTGGTTGACATGTGAGGGCATCCTGGCACTTCCAAGTAGTCCCCCTGTGGTCTCAGCCTGCACTCAGGCTTTGCTCAGGGGCTCTAGATCTGGAACGACTGGAACCCAGCCCACCATAACCAGCTGCTCTGTTTTAAGCAAGGATTTGCTCAGACTCTCAGATTCCTCATCTGTAAATGGTGACCCCATACTATAAACCCCCATAGGGTGGTGACACGGAATAACTAAGATACACAGAACAGAGCCTGAAACATAGCAAATACTCAGCACCTGCAAGTTTTCCCAACTGCTATTATTGCAATTTAGAGCTGAGTAGGATTGGCTCCTACCCCATTGGAGAAAGTTTCTTAACTTGTTAAGCCTCAATTTCCCCATCTGTACCAATGGGACTCTAACACCTACCTCACAGGGCTGGAGCGAAGGGTTAATGCATGTAGTGATCTCAAGCAGTAGTTGCTAGACACTAGACAATAACAAATGCTTGTTCTTCTCTCCCTCATTCTTTATGTTTCTTATGTGATTTCCTAAACAGCCAGGCTCCTCCCCACGAGATACCTCTAGAAGCATCCTAGTACAGAGCCCAACCTTTGGGTTCTTGGAACCAATCACCGGTTAAAATCTCATCCCCAAGAAGCCATAAGAGGGTAAAACAGGAACCTTGGAGATGAGCTGATCTCATCATTTACAGATGGGGGAAACTGAGGCCAAAGACAAGAGGTGACAGACCCAAATGAGAGAGAGGCCAACCCAGAAGTAAGACCCTGCCTCCCCTGACCCCCCATCCGATGCTTATGTGACACTCTCTAGTCACAAGACACACTATGCACACGCCTGTGCTCCCCGACCCAGCCCTGTGAACACTTAAAGGCAAGGGCCTTGAGGCAAACTGAAAGTGGAAACAAAAACAGCCCAGGACGGGGGACGGTGGCAGCAAGCAGGCCCTCTGCACAGCCCCCTCACACCCTGAGCCCCGGCTCAGCCATAACAACAGTGACCTGGGAGTTACTGGGGACGGGGGCCTCTGAGCCATGACGTCATGAGAATGGCGGGCGTCTGCGGGCCTTGGAAGTGAAAGGGGATTAGGCCAGGGTTCTGGGGCTGGGCCATCCGGCCCTGGGGGCCCCAAAGCAGACCACCTGCCCTGTCTGAAGCATGCTTGCCGCCAAAGCACCCACATGAGAAATGAATTTTAAAATTTGACAGTATTAAAAACAATCAGCTCGGATTTCAAAGGCTGACAAGCCTGCCCCTGTGCCCCTACCCGTCCTGGCCCAGCCCACCCCACCAGGACAACTAGCCCGTGACATCAGAGCCTGCCCTCGGGAGAGAGTCTGGTGAATTAGCACTATCTGCAGAGGAAGAGGATGGAGTTACAACCTCATCCATCCGGGAGAACTCAGGAATCCTTCCTGGCTTAGCTAATGCTCCTGACTGCTTGTCACAGAGCACATGCCAGGGACTGCCGGCTCTTGATGGCAAAACTCGTGCTTCCTGCTCTTCTACAGAGTGGGACCCAAGCCCCAGAGAGGAGGCTGACAGCCCCCACAGGGAAGACACCAGCCCTCTCAACCTCACCTGCCAAAATAGCTCATAACTCGTTCTCCCTCCAGTACAGGGGTCCCCAACTTGGGCTGAACTTGGGATGCTGCCCAGGTCCAGAACCTCGACACTAGGTCTTTATAAAGCACCCTGGGAGATAGGAGTGAGCAGCCAGGACAGAGTGCCCAGCTGCAGTGACTCCATCCTTGACACCCCAGCCTGACGGGCTCTCTCCAAAGCACAGATCTGCCGCCACCTCCAAGAGGAGGGACCCCAACTCCTTCCCTTGGGGTCCAAGCTCCTTGACCGAGTACTGCTGCTCTCGCCCCATCTTCCTTCACTCCACCTTTACGCTCTATTCATCGCATGATCCTCATTTTCTAAACAAACCACCTCTTTGACCTCCTGGCTCACACTTGTTCCCTCTGCCTGGAATGCCCTGCCTGGCTCCCATCCATACCTGGGAAAGTTTTCCTTAACTTCCGAAGGCCAACATCAACGTTCCCTTGCTCGGACGACCTCCCCCATGGCCCACGTGGTATTCACTGCTTCCTGCTGATGGTCACAGCCGGCGCTTCAGTAGCGCTTGCCGTGGGGGGGGTGCCGTACGTCCTGACAGTTCTGCATGCACTGCTGCATTTCGTCCTGTCCTCGGCCCTGCAAAGCGGGAATTATTATCGTCCACAGTTTACAGACGAGAAAAACAGAGGCAGGGAGACGTGTAATAACTTGCCCAGGATCACCTGGCTAGCGAGTGCTCAGGGAGGGACTGACCTAGGCCGTCTGGGTGGGAATTCCCGGTGCTAGAGATCAGCACGTGGTGCTTTCTTCTCTTCTCTTTCTCTAGTACAAGCCCATCTCGCCCAATAAACACCGAGCTCCTCGAGTGCAGGAACTGTACCTTATCAGTGTTATAATAGTATAATATTGTGATTGCTACTAGTAGATTACTACATCAATAGAAATATTAATAATGACAGTCACTGTAATGTATGGAGTATTCTCTCTATGGGTTGAACTGCTCCTCCTTTATCTTCTCCATAACTCCACAACAACGTTGGGATGCGTGTCATCTTCACTTTATAGACAAATCATCAGATTTATCCGTGAGGCTCTATGAAGTAAAAACCCGGGGTCACCCCGCCTCTGCCCTTTGTCTTCCCAGCACTTAGCATAGCCAGGACACAAAGTCAAGACGCCACGATCCGTTGGATTAAACTGAATGTCTCCTTCCTAGGCCTCTACATTTGAGTTCTAAGATCACAACACACTAATAGAAGATTAGAACTTACAGGAAACGAACCCCGATTCCCTCCCTTCCATGTCCCGGGAATGGTGTCTCGGGCTCCATAGGCATCAATTTGCTTATGCCCCAAACCCCGCGAGGCAGAGCGAGTTGTGTGCCCTGTTTTTAGACTTGGAGAGGTTGTGTGACAGAGCTGGGTGGGGACAGGGCCAGGAAAGGAGCCCTGCTTCTGGGGGCCGTGCCCCACCCCAGCCGTCCCCTGCACCGCACCTGGGCATGGACACCCAGATGCGGAGGAGTAGGGGTCGGGGAGTGAGGAGGGCGTGGCCATAAGCCACAGGGTCACATGCAATTTTCTCACATTTCAGCAGCCACCTTGGTCCCTGTAGGACCAGCTCAACGTGGTGAAACGGACGGTCCAATCGCTCCCAGTGACATCTTCTTTCTGCTCCCCTGCGGCAGCCCCTGTGCATTCCTCGTGACGTCACCCAGCTGTGCTCCCTCATCTCCCGAAGTAGGCTCTGTCACCGTCAGAAGGCGGAGGGGACGAGGGATGGCACGGAGACAGGCCGGCTCCGGCGCCTGGAGGAATGCGCCCTGGCCGGCCCACGGCCGAGTTTGAGGGGGGGCCCCCAAGCTGGGTCACTTCCTGATGATCAGAAGGTGGACGCCAGGCCTGAAATGCCCAGGCTAGAGATGAAAAATAATCCAACTGAATAAATAAATCACCAAAGAGAGCAGCAACCACCGTCTGCCAAGAAATTTAATCCTAAATGTGGAGAGACTTGGTCAGGGGTGGGGGTAGGAGGACAGGGAGGACCGAGGTTCTGAAAAGATTTAATTGGTGATAGGGCCCTAAGAATATGTAAATAGTCTCTTGGTTTCTGTCCTAAAAGGAGAAACAGATGCCAAGGACTCCAAGCTGAGTTTTCATATGAAAATCACTAAGACCCTGAGAATGCCATTTAAAATGTATATAATTCGATTGTTATCTCGTCTGGGGGAGGGCTCCTTGCTCTAGGTTTCCTTTTACATCAGCTGCTCCCCCCCCATTGTAAGATCCAAGGCTCTATTTTCCGCCTCCCCCTCCTGCAAAGCCCTCCAGTCAGCTCGAGATAGGGAGGGGCCGCCGAGTTCAGTGTGGCCCTCTGCTCTCTGAGGCTCTCAAAAGCCTGTGGCTAAACCTTTAACTCAAAGATGATCTAAATAAACTTAATTTCCAAGTCCAGCCTCTGCTAAGAAACGTCCAGCCACAAGGAATCGGTTCCCTGTTTCCCCCCAGGCAGCCAATCCTATTAGTTGGGACAATACTGATTCTTAGAATGTTCCCCCATATGTTGAATCAAATTTGTCTCCAGGAAGCTTCTTACTTCTGCTCTTTGGCACTACACAAAACACAATGGGTCTTTCTTCCCTATAGCAAACCCTTTTAAAAGCCTTCTGGGGTTTCAGAAAGTTGGGACCCTTAAAAAAAGAAACCAAGGAGTCTTAATGGAAGGAGTTTGGGGCCAAGCAGAAGTCAGGACACCTGTATTCTGGGGCCAGTTTTACTTCCTGACTTTCAGGGGTCTCAGTTTCTTCATCTGTAAAATGGGAAGATTGGTCCCTACTCTTTGCCAATCAATAGGGTGAGGATAAGATGAGAAAAGGGAGATTATCTACTTTGAAGGTAAAACAATCCTATAAAAGTGAGTTGTCATTAAAACACCACCTGAAGCCATAGAAGTGATGGGATTGGGAAGCTTTTCCTCCTCTACAAACCAAGGAGGTTGAACCTGTGACCTCCAAGGTTCCTCCAACTCTGGTGGGCAAGAAGCCATGTGTGGATGGGAGCAGAACAGACCCATGCAAATCAACAAGCACCGGCCCATTCGTCTCTGACCAGGGCGGCTCTCTGTGGGTGGATATTATTTCCAGAAGTGCAGAGGAAGGGGGGTAGAAGGGCAGGAGGAAGTGGGGAAGGGGGTCTCCTCATTTATTTAACCATTCAGCAAACATACAGCAAGCTCCCACTGCATGTAGCACACTGGACAAAGCTCTGTGCAGGAGCATTTCCCTAACAGTGGTAGGTTCGCCGATGGGCCTCACAAGATGATTTTGCATGGTGTGGTAGGCTAGAGAAAGCCGCCCAAAGATGTCCACTTCCTGATACCCAGAACCTATGAATAAGTTACCTTGCACAGCAAAAGGTAACATTGTGGATGTGATTCAAGTTCATAATCAGTTATCTTGGAGCATCCAGGTGGGCTCAATGTCATCACAGGGCCCTGATAAGAGGGAAGCAAGGGGGTTGGAGTCGGAGGAAGCCACGTGGTGATGGAAGCAGAGGTCAGAGTGATGCAAGGCATGCACGAAGGAGCGTGGGCAGCCTCCAGAAGCTGGAGAGGGGCAAGGGAACACATGCTCCCCTAGAGCCTCCAAAAGGAAGACAGCCCTGCCAACTCATTTTGGACTTCTGACCTCCAGAACTGAGAGAGAATAAATCCATGCTGTTTTACGCCACTAAATTGGGGGTGATTTGTTGCAGCAGCAATAAGGAACTTTCTATATCAATTGTTACTCAATTGTTTTTTTTATCTTTTTTATTAGCGTTTTGTTTGTTTGTTCATTTATTTGTCTAGAAACAAGGTCCTGCTTGGTCACCCAGGCTGGGGTGAAGTGGCACAGTCATAGCTCATGGCAGCTTCAAACTCCTGGGCTCAAGCGATCCTGTAGCCTCATCCTTCCAAGTAGCTGGGACTATATGCAAGAGCTACCATGCCCAGCTAATTTTTTTTATTTATTTATTTTTGTAGAGATGGGATCTCACTGTATTGCCCAGGCAGGTCTCAAACTCCTGGCCTCAAGCCATGTTTCTGCCTCGGTCTCCCAAAGTACTGAGATTATAGGTGTAAGCTACCAGGCTCAGCCAATTGCACAATTATTTTAATCTCTATTAGAACACATGGCCCCTGTAAGATACATGCATATACACACACAGAACAAGCACATCAACCCAAATTCAATCCCACCTAAAGGCCTTTGCACATGTTATTCCCTCTGCCAGGAATGTTCTTCCCATAGCTCTTCACATAGCTCACCCCTTCTCATCTCTGTTATCTCTGCTCAAGCTTCACTTCCTTGGAGACTCTTTTCCTGGCCACCTTATCTAAGATAAGTGCCATGAGCCCCACCACCAGTCCCAGAATGCCCCAGTGTTTTTCAGACTGCAGGCTGCAAGGCATTAATAGATTATAAGATCAGTCTTTAGTGACTCATAACCGGAATACTTAAAAACAAAATAGAAAAGAAGAAAAAAACATCAAAATACATTGCGTGCAGTAAAGGTTTAGTATTGTTTCTTAACATTTTCATTTCTCTTTTATGTATCTTTATGTGTATACTGGGCTGCAATGTAAAATCATTTTCTTACTATGGATCAAAATTTTTGATCTAATACATTACCCTGCCAAATTTTTCTTTCTTTTTTTTTCCCCACCACCCTCCTGAATTTTCTTCAGAGCCACTAACATTATCTGAAACTCTCTTACATAAGTATCTATTCTCCATCTCCTCCAAGAGAATGCAATCTCCTGAGTTTTTTTCTCTGCTATATCCCCAGCATCGAGAACAGTGCCTATCACTCATAGGCATTTGATCAAGATTTGTTGAAGGAATAAATGAATTCATTAATGAGCCCATGGTTCCATGAATATTATTGTTTAGGCCAGGTATAACATTTTTTAAAAGTAAGTTAATTTAAAGGAGCTATTAAGTAAATTATAATACAGTTGGTACTCAATGAAGCAAAAATCATGAAGACAATACTGAAATACTAAATTTGGGGGCTTAAATATTCTCTGCTCTTGAGGAGCCTGCAAGCTAGCTGGGGAGACAAACTGCAAACGGGTCAAAGATCAGGTGAATCCTGTCCTGGAATGCTGGAGATCACGTCCACTTCCTTTGGTTTCACCAATAAGGATGCTGCAGCCCAGCGTGCAGGAGTGACTTCTCCAGGCCATGGAGAGGCCAGCTGCAGAAGCAACAGAAGAACCCCACGTCCTGCCTCCCAAGGCCGAGTTCTGTCTCCTTTCAGCCTGCATGATGGCTCCTGCATGCTGAGCTCCCAGTCGGTTTCCTTCCAGCACAAACACACTCGGGCCCCTGAGTCCAAAAATCCAGGACAAGAAAGTTCATCCTGAACTCTAGCCCCACCCTGCCCACCCCTGCTCCCACCCACGGCCTTTCTCTTCCATAATTACTGTCCAGGAACCTAGAGGCAGCGCCATGCAGTGGAAAGACAGCCAGCTCAAGAATCAGACAGAACTCGCTTCCCGCAGGCCTGGTCCGGTACCGACTAACCAGGAAACCTGGACAGTTCCTTAACCTTCCTGAGCCTCACTTTCCTCCTCTATAAAATGGTGCTAATAAATAACTCTGTGAAGTGGCCCCAAAAAAGTAGGTTCTCAGGAAATGTTGGTTCTCCTTTCCTCTCCGTCGAGGGATTTGTGCATTATTATTGTGACTCAATCTTTAACCAATGCCCACAAAGGGTGGGCACCATTCAGATGCCATCAGTGACAAGCCTGCCTGGGGGCCCCATCTTCGAGTGTCAGCTCCAGATGGCGGTCCAGAACAGGTGTCCCTGCCAGAGGGTTTTGCCCTCCGAGGTGGAGGTGCTCATTCCGGGGCAAAGAGATGCTACAGCAACTATCCAAGTGTCCGAGCATGAATGAGGGGTTTGGGAAGGGCGACAGGCCCCCTTCCAGCGTGGAGGGTCCCTTTTCCTCAGCCCTTTCCCACTAAGGTGCAGTGTGGCCAGAGCCACACGATGACTTTTGTAGGCTCCTTCCTTCATAAAACAAATATGCAAAAGCATATTTTACAAGTGCATTGGTAGAGAGATAAAAACTAATATTATATAACAAAACATGTTCTTTGACCTAAAAGTACATTTTTTTTCCTTTTCTGATTTGAAAAGAAATTAAAATACATCCACAGGCCCCTAAAAGTATTATTACATGGCCTCGGCACTGTGTCCGTGGTGCCCGAAGGGTAAGTCGGCCCTGATCCGGCCTCCCTCTGCTCTCAGGGCACAGGCCACCTCGGTGTCAGGTAACTTGGACTTATCAGAAAGTTCTTCACAGTGAGCAAAAATCCGTGTGCCTTGAGTTTTCACTCTCCTCGGCCCCAACCTTAACAACGGAGACCCGGGGAGCTCCTGTGCCCTGTAGGAGGGTGGCTGCCTGCAGTGGGTGGAATGGTGACCCCCCCAAAAAGATATGTCCATGTCCCAGAAGGTCTGAATTTTACCATATTTGGAAAAAAGTGTCTCTGAGGATGTAATTAAGTTAAGGATCCCTGAAATCATCCTAGATTATCCAGGTTGGTCCTAAATCCAATGACAAGTATCCTTGTAAGATGCACACAGAGGAGACCCACGTGGAGAAGATGAGACCACGTGAGGATGGAAGCGGAGATGGCAATTGTGCAACCTCAAGCCACGGACTCCTAGAGCCCATAGAAGTGAGGGACAAGGAAGAACCAGAGACAAGGAAGAACTGTCCCCCCTCCCGGAGCCATTGGAGAGAGTGTGGCCTTGCTGACACCTGGATTTCAGACTTTTGGCCTCCTGACCTATGAGCCCCTCAGATTATGGTCGTTTGTCACAACAGCCCTAGGAAATGAAGCCACTGTCCATTCTGTGGTGTTGCTGCCCACACCCCCACCCCAAGCTCCCGCCTCTGGGAGTCGTGAAAAGAATAAACGCTTCCAAGTCCAGGTTCTGATTCTGACTTCTCCAGTTTGTATCTGAGCAAATTGGCCAAGTTACTCAGCCTCTCTGTACTCTGTTAGCTCATCTGTAAAATGGAGACAAAGATACCTACCTTGCAGGTTCGTATGAGGATTAGAAATAATAACTAGGAAATGTCTAGCTCGAACTTCTCAACACAGGGACTAATCAATTCCTGTTGGGCTCCAGGAAGTGTGCCCAGTGCAGGGCTCTCCCTCGCTCAGATTCCTAAGCAGCCTGGCCCTGGGACTTGGGGAGAGGATGGGATGCCTGGAGTTTTGAGAATGAGAAGCCAACTCTAAAGGGAGTGAATTCCAGGAGTATTCCCAAGTAAGAGGCCGTGTTTGTCTTGGCCTAGAGCAACCAGGGATCCACTTGGAAGGAACCTGGGGTCCACTTTCCTCTAGAAAACCAAGAAAACATTTGACTTTTCCCAGACATTTTCTATCTGATTATTTAGGGGAAGAGACTGTGGGAAATTGGTGAAGGAGGAGGAGCATCTTCATGAATGGGAGTGAGTCCCAGCAGAAGGTTCAGACCAGCATGGAGGCCAGGGCTAGGGAGATGACCTGAGAGAGTGTCCTATACTGAGGAGCAAGTGGCGTGCAAAGGGCCAGGGGCCATGGGGTCTGCAGGCAGTTAGGGAGAGGAGGTGGGAATTACAAGTTTGGGCAAACAGACATAGGAAGGGTAGGAATCGAGGCGCCCTAAGAGATGGGAAAGGTGTAGGATACAAAACAGGCAGTCAAAAGTCCCAGGTCCCAAAAGCCTCCCTGAGGGCACCTGAAAACACTCAGCTCAAGTATGACCCCTGCCAGGCCTGCCCCCCTGGGGGCTCCTGTGGGTCCGAGGCAGGGGCTGCAGGGGTAGGAGGCAGAGCCGGGCACCTACAAGTGCAGACCTGGCCCGTTGGTCAACTCTGGAGCCCACGCTCTGAACCATGGAGCTGCTGACTATTAAATGAAGACAATAACATCTCCTTCACGGGCTGTTTTGAGGATGAGAAACAACCCTCTGACCATCCCTAGCTCGCCCTAGAGCACACACCGAAGCTTTCATCGTGGCCAAGGTGACTGTGCCAGCCTCAGATTCCCACCTGTCTCCCAGGACTTGGTGGCTGGTCAACGACTTTGTTAATGCAGTAGTATTAATAATATCCTCATTCCAATAAATAGGATATACCTCTCCTGTATTCCCCTTGTCCTACACAGGACAAAACAAAATCACTGAATTTTTTATTTCCATGTATGCAATTACAACTGTCAGTCTAGGCCAGCATGAATCTCCTTGAAAAATGAAGAAAATAAAAAAGAAAGCTGATTTGTAAATCCAGAAAAAAGAAGATGCAAGTGATATTTTCGGGACGGGGGAGAGGGCATGAATTACCCCATAACTCTCAGGTAAACATGCAGTTTACCAAGAGGATCCCTGAGATGGGAAAAGGCCAATGAATAACATCATGTCCCAAGACAAGACATGGCACCGTGCTCTATGGTGGCACAGAAACACCCACGTCCACCAAAGAACCCCCAGAAGACCACCCTGGTTCTTTAAATCATGGCCCAGGGTCCTGACATTGTACAGGCGTTTCCCAGACAGTCCATCTCCAGCTATGTGCAGTCGAGGCAGGAAGGCAGCTGTGCAGCTCACAGATCACACCCCACTTTCTTTGTACCGCAAGAACCTGAAGATTTGTAATCAAACAGACCTGCCTTCAAATCCTGGCTCTTCAACTTATAGCTGAGAACTTCAATTACTTAAATTCTCTGAGCCTCCATGGAATGGAGATGACAAATTCTTTGGGCAGTTTAGGGGCGCAAATGAGGTGACTTATGAAAACAGTCTAGACAGATGACAGGACTCAAGGACTGGTAGTTCTTTTTACATCAGGGCAAGATTTTTCCTCAGGGCAATTCTAGCGGTCCCCAAAAGGCTATATGTTGGGCAAACAGCACCACCTGGTGGTCAGCGTGAGATCTGGCAAATCTCGCCCGTGGCTTTGGACTTTCTCAGCCTGGCTGGGAAGTTCCTGTCACAGAAAGAAGACTGCCCCCAAAAAAGAATCTGGTTGAAAGAGGCCCCACAGCCAGGAATGGAGCATAACCAGAACTATTTATAATTAGTCCCTGAGGGAAGAAAAACTGGTAGTGGCCAAGAAGGCGGACGCTGGTCTCAGCCCACCTTAGGTAAGACATTGCACTTCTCTGAGCTTCTGTGTCTTTATCTGTATAATGAAAACAATGGTACCTGATTGTAGGTATCAAAAATGAATAAATATAAATGAAATGAAAATATGAATAAATGTCCAGTGACAGGCATCTAGTAGACACTCAAGGTAATTTTTTATATTTAGGAAGCAATGACATGTGTCTGATCCCCAAAAGCATTACCTGATCTTTAGACATGCCTGGAATATGTCTTGTGTGCCCTGGGAAAGTTTCCAAGAGGAAACACCCAGCTGGCTCCCTGCTCTCCAGGTAAGCTTCCCCTCCCCACCTCCGGGGGAACCGCTCCAAGGTCAGACCGGCTTGGACGCATCCATCAAAGGTGAGGTTCTTGGAGACTGGCCAAGGAAGGAGATCATTCCTTCATTTATTCATTTAACAAAAGTGCTGAGCATTCGAGACACAAAGAGGGTTTAGACATGGCTCCTGGCCCCAGGGAGCTTGCATTCTAACTGGGGAGCCAGAAAAATAAAGGAACACTTCAGTGCAACAGGCCAGGCGCTCTGATCGAGACGAGTAGTGTTTAGGAAGGGAGCGCACAGGAGGAAGTAACCCTCCCCACCTGGGCGAGTCGGATGGATTCACAGCTCAACAAACATGTGGAAGAACCTACCCGGTGCCGAACACGGTGTGAGGACCTGGGAATACAAGGGTGTGTGACCCCAATCCTCGGCCCAAATGGTGTGGCCGACTGGGGTAAGGGAAAGACGCTGAGAGAAGGTGACACTGGGACTGCAGGCTAGTTAGGGGAGGTTGAGGCAAAGGAAACAGCCTGAGCAAGCAACGGCTCCGAGGTAGGGACAGAGCGGTGTCTGCCAAGTGGCTTCTCCACACCCACCTACTGCATCTTCTGAGCTGCTTCCTCTGCTCTGGGACTGAGGAAATGCAATATTTTTTTAATCCAATGCCATTTTTTAAATTTGCTTATCCCCCATTTGGTCCCTTTTCCCAAGGGTCCCAGAGAGGCAAGCACTGTTTCTATCACATCACCCAGAACACACCCAGGCAACCCCCCCCCCTCTTACTCATGCTGCCTTGGCACCGGTGAGACCCTCATCCCTGGCTGCCCCAGTTGTGACTCCTTCTCACCCATGGCCTGGCCCACCTTCCCCAGGTCCTGCAGCCATCAGCCCCCCTCAACCCCCAAACTACCTGAGGCTCCAGTGTCCCTCTGCCCCGCCAACTGGAGGAGGTTGGGATGGGGGAGAGCCACAGGGGTTCCATGGTGGAGGAGGTGCCCACAGGTTCTGAGCACCCCTCCTGCTCGGTCCCAGGAGAAGGCAGTGGAAACTACCACCCAGGCAGCTCCATTTCCTGAGAGCCTACTGTGCTCATTCAATCCTCAGCTGCAGCAGAGAAAGGCAGCTAAGAGCCTGGGACCCGGAGCCCACATCCAAGTTCTGCCACCTCCCAGCTGGGTGGGTTTGGATGAGTCATTTAAACTCTCAGTGCCTCCATTTCTTTATCTATGATCTGGAGAATATGGCAGTTGTGAGAATTACATAAAATAATACAACCAAGGACCTAGAAGACTGCCTGGCCTACAGCAAGAGCTCGGTAACTATCAGCTGTTCTACAGCAACAGCCATTCTTGAGCATCTGCTGTGTGCCGGGACCAGAGCTGCAGCTGTGAACCAAAGAGACCCGGGCCTTGTGGCAGGGGGCTTACGTTCCACTGCAGAGACAAACTGGAAGTAAGCAAGGACACAAGTAATCGTCTAGTCACCCCGTGGTGAGCGTTGTGAAGAAAATGGATAGTATGAATGGAGGGGATAAAGGAAATCAGAGGAGGCGACGGAATTAGCTGAGGGGTAGTGACATTTAAGCTGAGACTGGAAGGATGTGCAGGACGAGGTGATGAGCTTGGGAACAGGTGCCAAGGCCCCACGGCGGCCAAGAGCACTGAGCCATCAGGAACTGGAAGGAGAGGGATGGCGTGGCTGCCTTGTGGGGCACAAGAGAGGGCCCTGAGCGATGGCTGGAGCAGCAGGCAGGTGCCAGCTCCCCTGAGCCCTGTGAGCCACATGTGGAGCCAAGCGTTTCACTCTCAGTGGCAGGAAGTTAGTGACGTATTTTGGGGACAGGATACAGTGTTCAGACATGGCTTAATTTTCAGAAGAACACTCTGCTGACAACCGTAAAAGTAGAACTGAAGACATCAGAAAGGAAATGATTACAGAAAGGAAGGTAGCTGGGGCTCGTGCAGGGGCTTCGGGGACATCCAGATGGACTGGATGTGGGAGAGTAGGGAGGGGGAGGCAGAGATGACATCTCACGTGGGGAAACACTGAAGGAGGAGCAGGTGTCAAGCGAGACCAAGAGTCGGGGCTGGGCACGGTGGCTCACTCCTGTAATCCTAACACTTTGGGAGGCCAAAGTGAGAGGATCGCTTGAAGCAAGGAGTTCAATACCACCCTGAGCAAGCGTGAGACCCTATCTCTACATCAAATATAAAAATTAACTGGGCTTAGGGGGCACACTCCTGTAGTTCCAGCTACTTGGGAGGCTGAGGCAGGAGGATCACTCAAGCCCAGGAATCTGAGGTTACAGTGAGCTACAATGATGCCACTGCACTCTAGCCCAGATACAGAATGAGACCTTGTTTAAAAAAAATATATATATGCATACATACATATAGATAGATACATACATACATAGATTTAAAAAAAAGAAAGAAAGCATAAATCCACTAGGCTCCTGGAAGTTCTCAGGTCTCTGAGCTCACCTGTTCCATCCCCGACAAGTCACTGAGTGTGTCCAGATGTCCTTGGTCCAGACATCACACACCAGAATAAGGATAAACTGGGCTTCTCCTGGATTCTTGGTTTGCCGGATGTCACAGATTGGGAGTCCCCAAGAAAGAGGTTGAGGACCCCTGTATTATGCAGCCCTGGATTCTGTCACTTACTAGCTGTGCAATTGTGACCAGGCACTTTACCTCTGAGATTGTGAAGTACCCATGGCTGTGTTTCCTCTGGTACTGCCTATATTTCAGGTCCCTTACCCTACTAGGCACTGGGCTTTCCAGCAGCTGTTTCTTCGGGGAAGGAAAACTACATCAGAAGCAAAGAAAAGGCTTTTGATTTTCAAAAATAGATAGACCCTGGAATCTCAGCACATAGCAATTCCGTGATGAATCAGGATTAGGTTTCTTGACCCAAGGTTGATTAAAGGACACCTCCCCCCCATATAAAGAAGTAATGGTGGGGCAGAGGCATGCTAGCTGTTTCCCAAGCCCTTTTCCCCTTGGCCAGAGCATGCAGGACTACATTTCCCAGCTGCCTCTGCAGGCGGGCACAGCCGTGGGACTGAGTTCCGGCCAACAGAACACGGCACTTCCAGGCCTGGACCTGAACAGCCTTCCCAGTTCAATTCTTCCATGCTCCTGCTTAGTCCCCTGGCCTGATGCCAACACATCTGGCCACTCTGGAAGCCACAGGTTGAAGATGAGGGAACTAACGGGTGGAAGGTGCCCGGAGAGCCACCTGCCAGTTAGGGACACCCATTTTGGATTTCACGAGACTGATTAACAGTTTCTACAGTGTTTGAACTATCACACATTTTGGGGATTAGCATCTAACGTGGCTTCATTAATACAACTGGAGTAGAAGCTAGTGATGAATAAGCCCTGGGTTGTGATCAGGGCGGGATGGGCAAATAACAGGCTTGTCTTTATCTCGGTTTGCGGGATCTGAGAACAGCAGAGACCTTTGCCTCATTTCCCAAATGCGCCCCTGGAGGAGATGGTGTCATGTCCAGAAAAGGAGGGCCCAGGGCAGCCTTGTGAGTTAGAAATCACCAGTGTGGCAGGAGAGCGGTGACTGTGCCCTGTGTAGCTGAGAGGGGCCCAGAAGTTAGCTGGAGAGAGCCGACTCTCGCAACGGAGAATAAGAAACGGCTGGCACAACAGTGACCACACGCCGCATTACCCAAGGGCCAGGGAGGTCAAGGGACATCTCGGTGGGGACCTGCACAGACAGGTCTGCACTTTGGACCTTTGACAAAACCCCAAGGGAAACACTGAAGGGTGGCGCAGGGGCTGCAGGGAAATAGAACTGACCAACCACCAAATTTTATCCCCACGCACAAGGGGAGCTTGAAATAGGAATTAGAGTTGACTATTTGCACGTATGGTTTGTGGGCTGACATTTTTACTTTCCGCTTTTCCAATAACGGGGTTAAAAATCCCAACCCTGCCGTCCTCGTAGGGTTGTGAAAATCTAAATCAAATAATGTACTTCACAGTAAACTATAAATTGCTCCGAAATATAATTTATCCCTTTTGTCATCATCCTTACTAGCTTTGGCCAGAGTTGATGGGGGAAGGAGCCTCAAGTGTCCAGCTCCGGGGGCAGTTATAGCATGAAGGCCAGGCCGTGCCGCCAGCCCAAGGGAAAAGGAGGAGGGTCCGCTGCATGAGTGAGGCCTCCACTCCCCAGTTCACTGGCCCTAACCTGGAAGAAATGGCTCCTTCTCTACTCCACGACTCCTCTTCCCTTCCTCAGGCCCAAGCAGCCCTGTTTCCTGGAGCTCTATCAGCTGCCTGGTGACAAGCGAGAAAGATGACTATTTTTTTTCCCTGAGACAGAGTCTTAGTCTGTCACCCTGGGTAGAGTGCAGTGGCATCATCATAGCTCACAGCAACCTCAAATTCCTGGGCTCCAGTGATCCTCCTGCCTCAGCCTCCCGAGTAGCTGGGACAACAGGCACGCCACCACGCCCGGCTAATTTTTCTATTTTTAGTAGAGACGGGGTCTCGCTCTTGCTCAGGCTGGTTTCGAACTCCTGAACTCAAGCAATCCGCCAGCCTCGGCCTCCCAGAGTGCTAGGATTACAGGCGTGAGCCACTGCACCCAGCCAGAAAGAGGAGTTTTGATGGAGAATGGAGCATGAGAATGCTGAAGGGTATAACCACCTCACTCAGGAGACAGGGCTGGGTCCCCATCCCGCAGTCCAGCTGCCTGGAGCCCGCGCCCCAGGGAGGAACAAGACGCTTTCCCCCCACAGAGGGCTCCCAGCAATGGGACCTACCTCTCCCCATGGCCATTCACATGCTTTGCTATGTTTGGCCCTTAATGGAGACCTTGTTTTATGGAAATAGATAAACATGATTTTACGTCCAGAACAATAGCTAAAAATAATTTGTCCAAAGCACTCTTGAGGTGTCTGGCACTGTACTAAAAACATTAACACCACGTATCCTCGAAAGGTATTATGAACTTCATTTCGAAGATGAGACACAGAGACAGGGGAGAGGGAGAAGAAAAAAAAAAAGATGAGGCACCTAAGACTCAAAAAGGCTAAGTAACTTGTCCTGGGCCACACAGCTTGAGCGTGACAAAGTCAGAATTCAAGTTTAAAACTATCTGACTTCAGAGGCCAAACCCTTAGTCATTAAGCTATGTGGCATCTTATTTTCCATTTATGTCATCATAGGCATTGAGCACTCTACACATGTAGGAGCTCTGATGCTTTTTAAAAGGGATATGTGTTATTATCAACGATTACAGACCTCCTGACTTAATACAGCACCATGTTAACTGAAATTCATGGCTAGCAGGACCGTATTCTCACTTTGCAAATCCCAGTTGCCATGGAACTGTGCAAGGTAAGGACGGCCTGCGTCATCCTCACTGCCACCGTCTCCCTGTCAGTCTGCGTAACAGACCTTCCCAAAACTCAGTGACATAAAACCACATGCATTTATTTCTGTCACTCTCAGGTTCTACGAGATGGCTGGGGTCACTCTGTGTCAGGCCACAGGTCAGCTGTGCTCGGCTCCAGGCTGTGGGCTGGGTTCAACCCTCTCTGTGTGTCCACGCATTCTTCTGGGACCAGAGGCTACTGGGACATGTTCTTCTTGCAACAGATCTCAGGGGTACCATACATGAGACCAAATGGCACAAGAACGTCTAAGGCCTCTGAGCGCCCCTTTAGCACCCCATTGGCCAAAACAGGTCAGACAGCCCAGCCAACGTGAGTGGGGGGTAGGGAAATATCTTCCACCCACAGAGAGGGGTTCGCTTCTTCGGTCTCCCCGGCTCTGACTATTGCAGAGAGAGTGAGGTTCTCGTCAAAACCCGGTTGAGCCAAGACAGGGCTTAAGCAAAATTCAGAATCAAATTCACTATCATAAATAAAAGTCCCTCAACTTTGCAGCTGTTTCCTGACTTGAGCTTCACCACTGTATAAAGTACACGGGGCTGGACATGTTTCCTGGGTTCCCACTGTACTGATGAGAAAACTGAGGCTCAGAGAAGTTATAGGATTTGCTACAAGTCTCACGGTGGTGTCACCGTGGCGCGGCCCAAAGCTGAATCCAGGCCTTCTCTGTCCTGGCCCTAGGAATGGGAGGAGGGAGGAAAAGCCATCAAGCCCAGATCCTGAAAACAGCTCGGGTTTGGGCAAGTCAGACTCGGTTGGGAAAAATGTCTGGGGGGGGGGGGGGCAAGGTGCGTCCCACGAAGACTCCCTGCACACACTTCCCTCCGGAAGCGTGGTCTGCATGGCTGTCCACAATCCCGCTCCCAGCAGTTCTCCATTAGGACGTGGCCAGAGGCATCCAGGCCACAAGAATTTGGTGTCCCTCTGAGTGTCTTAGGAAGAGCAGACTCTCATCTTAATTCTAGGAACTGTGTGAGTGTATTCAGATGCATCACAGAGCACCAAAGAGACACGGTTTTCCATTTCTCCAGCCGCCCCACCGCTGCCTCCATCTTGTCTAGGTATGAGGATCATCTCCTGGTTGACTGTGCTTGAAATGGGGTAAAATAGTTCAACAAAATCCATCGTGCAGTCTTTTTAGCTACAAAGTGGTGTTGCTGTGTTGGGGGGGATGATAGTAAAATAAGGAAATTTTTTTTTTTTTAATTTAATGAATTGGCTGACATTATGATGTCAGAAGGACTGGAGCCAGAGGTGTTTTGCTAAAGGGAGTCTCCCCGCAGCCCCCGCTCCAGACGACACAGCACCCCCGGAGCCCATAGTGCTCGCGACTGTTCACGCTGTTTACACACTCAGCTCCCCTGACTGCCTCTTTGTGGGAAGTTGTTTACATGAATTTATTTTGGGAAAATCCCATTAGACAGGACCAGGATTTCTTCACAAATCATTGCCTCTCGCTTGTGTCTTGATCAAATCTGGGCAGGCGACTCTTTCTCCAGAGCCCTGTCTCCCTGTGCTTCTATTAGGAGTCGGGGGGAGGAGGGTGGCCAGGGGGAGGGGACGGGGAGGACAGTGAAGTGGACAGGGATGGCTTGGAAAGAAGAGGCCTGTCTGGTGGGATTGGGGGCAACAGTTAGGAAGGACAAAGGGGTCCCCACTGGCTTGGGGATTGCAGACTCACATGTGTGGTTTTCCAGGCTACGGCTATGCTCGGATCCGCCCGTCCTGTGCCTGGCCCTGTGCTAAGGCACTAGGACACAGAGACAAGTTGACAGTGCTCCCTGACATCAGGAAGCTCATAATTTAAAGAAAGAGAGAGCACTGGAAACAAGCAATCCCAATCAAATGGTCTTGGGGTCCTGGTTGGGTCTCCACGCCCTTGCCCCACCCGACCCTTCATTAAGTGTCACCTCACTCTTGCCATTCCCTGCTATTGAAGGAAGAGTCCCAAACGTTGGATGCACCCCAGTTAGTTACCATGGGTTTGACCTCACATTGGCATCACATATACAAGGCCACATGGCCCCTGCGTGAGCGCCAGAGCAGCTCCTTCTCATTCCCCAAAGATAGGGGACACCTACTAGGTGCCAGGCCCTGGGGATCCAGAGATGCTGAGATGTCATCCTTGCTCTTCAGGAGCTCAGTCTGGGCCCAGCAGAGGAGGGGAAGGAATGGCCCCACAGACAAGCCATAAAGCAGACACCCGCTCCCAGATGAGAGGAGCTGGCTGTGACCCAGGTGCACTCCAGGGAGAGCTGGACAGAAGGGGCAGCTCCTGGCAGTAACCAAGTGCCATTCATGGGTCGAGCCACCTTGTGCCATCATCTTCCCAGCCAGCCTGGCTTCCCTGTCCAGAAACACTTCTGCAGATACTGCAGACTGCCAAAGCACAGGGTCACGGAGCTCACCAAACAGCCCTGAGAGGGGTCCGCTTCTCTGTGTGTGTTTCTGCATCTCTAGTAGGAAGGAGTAGGAAGGAGCATCAGGTTTGCACAGGTGTTAACTACGGGAGTCTCTGCGGAAACAAAATCCTGGGCAGTGCTAATGGCCCACTGTGATGCATGGGAGTGATGCCAAATCACTCCCATCAATGCCATTTATTGAGCCCTTACTCTACACTAGGCACAGGTCTAAGTGCTTCACCTGTGTCCACTCACTCACTCCTCACAGCAACCCTGTAACGTAGGTACTTACTATAGTCACTCCTTATTCACAGGAGACAGGTGCCAAGACCCCCAGTGGATACTTAAACCTCAGTACCAAGCCCTATATGTACTATGTTTTGTCCTAGACATACATACCTATGATAATTTATAAATTAGACACAGTAGGAGATTAACAACAGCTTAACAACTAATAATAAAATATAATGATTATAACAATACAGTGTAATAAAAGCTATGTGAATGTGTGTGTCTCTCCCTTTCTCAAAATACCTTATTGTACTGTACTCACCCTTCTTCTTGTGATCTGTCGATCTGATAACCAAGACAGCTGCTGAGTGGCTAATGGGCAGTGTATACAGCATAGACATGCTGGACAAAGGATGAGTCAGGTCCCAGCCAGGAAAAATGGGATGGTGCAAGATTTTATCGCACTACTCAGAATGACACACAACTTAAACCTTAAGAATTGTTTCTTTCTGGAATTTTCCACTGAATATTTTCAGACCACTGTTGGCCGAGGGTAACTAAAACCATAGAAAGTGAACCTGTAGATGAGGGAGGACTACTGTATTACAGATGAGCAAGCCTATAAAATAGTAAGAAATTTGCTCAAAAATCCAACACATGAACCAGGGAAGAGTATAGTCCCTTTTGTCCATGAGAGAGTGGGTTTGCTTTGCCCCACGGAACTCCCTCAACTCTCGGTACCGGACATAAAAGGACCTGCTTTGTAGATACCAGTCCATGCCCTCTAGGAGTTGAGAAGCCACCGCCATGATCCAGTGAGCAGGGGCCGGTGGGACAGGGTAGTGTGAGCATTTGCTTCAGAGTCAGATCTCAGTCGGATCCCAACTCCATCACTGACAGGGTGAGTTATGTCAACAAAGTCCTTAAACTTTCCAGATCTTGGTTCCCTCATAGGGTTGTCCTGAACATTAAATGAGATAATATATGCACAACACCTAGTGTAGCATGTATGGTAGCTATTCAAAAATATAGTAACTGTTAATAAGATGAGTACAAGAGGCAGCATGTTGTAAGGTGTTGATGCAAGATGTGGTGCCATTACAGGCTGTATTTGGGAAATAGAGACCATCAGAGGACTGGCCTTATTTTACGTTATAGCCCCCCCCCCCCCACTGTTCTCAACACAATGCCATGCACATCACAAGTGCTGTTGAATGAATTAATGATTTAGTGGAAGGATGGATGGATGGTTGGTTGGTTTGTTGGATGAATGGATAGATGGATGGATGGTTGGATATTTGGATGGATGAAAGCAGGGGTCCTCAAACTTTTTAAACAGTTCACTGTTCCTCAGACCATTGGAGGGCTGGACTATAGTTTTAAAAAAACTATGAACAAATTCCTATGCACACTGCACATATCTTATTTTGAAGTAAAAAAACAAACGGGCAAAAACACCCGCATGTGGCCCGAGGGCCGTAGTTTGAGGACGCCTGGATGAAAGGATGGATGGGTAGACAGATGGATGATCTAAACTGATCAACTCCCTATAAAAAAAAACTCCACCAAACCCCTGTGTGTGTCTCATTTCAACACCTCAGGGGACACTCCAGTCTTTGACTCCTCCCTACTCTTTCAAACCTGTGGCTCATCTTGCCAGATAACCTCCTCGTTATCTCCTGCTCAGCCTCTTCAGCGATGCATTGTTCTACCATCTAGTGGTTCTCGACTCTGGCTTCACCTCTGAGCAGTGTCTTTTGGAGCCACACTCCACATGCCATGAGCCTGTTCCATCCCATTTCCCAGTTCTACTCTCCACCACCCCAGCCTGTGCTCAGTGCTGCGGTGGTTAAGGACGAGGTAATGTCCAGGCATTCATTCCCTGGAGCCCCAGTCCCTGGAGAGCTGGGCTAGAACAGTGGCTCCTGTGTGTCTTGGCATTCCATGGCCAGACTCCAGCCATGCCCTGGGGTGGTTTCATGCACACCCTGAGTGCTCTGCGCTCTGCCTACATAGGAGCCGGGAGCACCTCCAGCCTGAGGCTCTGTCGCCCTCCATTGGCAGTGGCTAAAGGCAATGAGAAAGCCTCGCCTCTAGCAGAATATGGAACCCTGGCACCCATGTCTTCCTGGAGGCCAAAGCAGCCCCCAGCTGAAATCAGTGTAAGTGCTGCTGGCTTCTCCAAGGTCAGGGCTGCCAGCCAGGCACACTCACTCGCCACCCACTATACCGTCGGAGCTCTGTTCTTACCATGGCCAGTCCCAGAAAATCTACCTGACACCTTGGAGAATCTGTCCCCTTCCACTTACAGCTGCAGTGGGACCAAGGAAACCTCAGGTGCAGGTCCTTAGGGGCTAGCACACATCACCTTCCTGGCTTCATACCTGGTGGGGAGGGTAGAGAGGCTGACTGATGTCTCTCTCACAACTAGGGAAAATAGTGAGGCCAGGTGTAGGCTGTCTGGGCATCAACAGGTCCCTGTCTTTTTTCACATCCTTTTTTCACATTTCTGGAAAGAATGGCCCACATTTCATCAGAGCTCTGAGAGGTAAGATGCTAATTAACAATTACAGACTCAGTGAGAGGGCAGCAGCTCTCACCTGCCTCAGGGCCAGGTCTGTGCAGACAGGCGCGGATGGCAGGTGGCACTCGCTAGCAGGAAAGGGCAGCCGTAGCCCACGGGTCCCCCCACACGCACACTGCATGTGGGGAACATGTCCACAGGCTGATGTCGTCTGCCACTGGCTGCTCACTTTACCCTTTGGTCTCTGCCCTCTCATGCCCAGGGGTCCTGGCCCAACCTTCTCCCAGGAAACCCACGACCTCTGCCTCATTGCTGCCCTGTCCTGGATGCCACCATTGTGCTACTGATTCCAGAAACACGTATTCTATGGGGCGGTGGAGATGGAGGCGCTGCTCGGGAATCGTTCCCATCAAACTTGGCCAGCAGCCCGTCTCTGTGATAAACGTATCCACGCCCCTTGCAAAGACGCAGCAGCAAGCGGAGCTGTGGCTGACCAGGCCCTCCAGCCAGGAACAAGGGGCCAGGAGGCCCCCTGAAGGATGGAACGGGCGCCTGGATCACCCAGGGGGAAGGTCAGCTCCCAAACAGACTGCTAGTTACCAGCCTGGGCTCAGGTTACCCGACTGAACTAATTTAGGGTTCATTTTTTTTCCTGCCCCCCCCCTTCCTAGAGAAGAAGAGTCTCATGGGAAGAGAAAATCTGTTATAGAAAATCACCCTTGAACCCTAATTTCACTGCATATATGATTATAGTGTGCGGAAACCTATGTCCCCACTGAAAACACACATGCAGCGACCTCAGCGGGGGACGGGAGGATTAAAGGAGATGGTGCCCAGTGCTTACGCCGGCTCCTGGCTCGGAGTAAATGCACGATAAGTAACTGGAATTATTATTATTTTATCAAAATGAGGTTTATAATTACTCTGCTTCAAACATCACGGAGGTTCAAAGAGACCTTCTCAGGGCTCTGACTTATCCCACTCACATCTGGGCCTAGGGACGCAGAGACCTGACAGGTGCAGCTTGTTGCTCAATTGCATGGCTGGGGCCAGAGCCCCTGGCACTGAGCACTGGCGGCTGCAGGCCCACGCCCCTGGGGTTGTTGGGGACAGCAGGAGTAGAGGAGGGCACGGTTCAGAGGCGAGCTGCCTACTCCCGTGACTTTGACCCTGCCCAGATCCCGGGGACAGGAGTTTGGGCTTTCCCCAGTCCAGGCTTCCTCTGGGAAGGACCATTAGCAGAGCACCTGGGCCACGCAGAGGAAGCCACCGTGTGCATCAGAGAGCCAGGTGCAGGCTGCCTGCCAGTAATGTTCTGTTCTTGATCTGGGTCCTGGTTGCAAAGGTGCAATAACCTTGTGAAAATTCCTCAGGCTGTATGTTTGGTATTGGTGTTGCTTTCTGCATGTTTCGTTATGCTTTGATTAAAATTTATTTTTAAAAATCATCAAGAAACGAAATGCCTTCCCCACAACCCCTGGGTTCTTCACAGCACCTGCCTGCCGGGCAGAGGGCAGCAACCTTGCAGCTGTTGCTGTCAATTGTCCAGTTTAATCCACACCATTGAGAGACTGGGTCAGGCCAGCCAGGGCCCCCAGGAGATATTTTACTTTTTTTCCACAAAACTCAGAGTCTGACCTTGATTCATGCTTTCATTCATTTAATGCAATTAATTATATGCACCATACGTTTACACTCATCAGGTCCTAAGCTAGACTCCCCATCCCTTACCGGGCAGCCTGCTGGCCGCCGGTAGCCGGGTCATCACCACTCACCCAGAGACAGAGCCCAGAAGTCGTGATGCCACCTCGAGTCCCCCCACCTTCCTGGTTGACAATAATCAGTTATGCTGCAAATGCTGTCTTGGAAAATTCGCCAGACTCCATCTCTTCCTCCTCATGCACACAGCTAGCCCCTGGTCTAGATCTTCAGCCTCCAGCACGTGGGCCATGACGGTGGCTTCCTGCCTTCTATCTCTGTCTGCAGCCTCCACGACCTTGAAGATGACCTCTCACGCTGTTATCAAAGACAATGTCGTTCATTACCAAAAACCATCGAGGTCACCCTACTGCCTATGGGGGAAGGGTCTTAACCCCTTTGCTTGGCCAACAAGGCCCTCCCTGACCCAGGGCACCATCCCCTGCATCCCTCCATCCACCTGCTACCAATTCTCCACCCCGCATGCACTCCCACTCCCTAGCACATCTTTACTTCTGTGACTTGGCTCATGCTGTGTTCCCAATCCCAAATACTCTCCTCACCTCCCCACTTTTCCCCATTTCACTCGGCCTCCAGGGCTCCGCTCAGAAGTGACCTGTGAGAGGCCTTCCCTAATCCCCCGCTCAGATTTAATTGCCTCTTCCCTCGGCATCTACGACACGCTGGGAGTACTTTCGTACCATTTTGCCTTCTCCTGTCATGAACATTATGTGATCGGAAACACCAGCTGGCTCTCCCCACAAAGTGATTCCAGCATCTAGACATTTCCAACCACCTCCCAGACCGCACGCTGGTCCAAGCCACGGCACCTCTCGCTGGGATTTTGGCAACTGTCTCCTTATTGTTCTCTTTGCATTTATTCTGGCCTCCTTCTCCATGGGAGCTCGTCTTCAAAGGGTGATGCCATCAAACATGTCTCAGGTTGTATCAGTTTTCAGCTCACAGTCCTTCTCAGAATAAAATCCAAAGTCCTCACCAAGGGATGCTCAGTGCCTGGGCCCAGGGCCTGGACCCACAGGACCAGAACCAGTCACCTCCCTACAACGTCCTGTGGGATGGGGTCCAGTTACACCCCACAAGGTCCTATGGAAAAGGGCTCTGTCACCTTACAAGGTCCTTCAGGAAGGAGCCCAGTCACCTCTCTACAGGGTCCTCCTCCACAGTGCCCAGACACCTCTAATCTAGCCACGACTAAATTATTTCCAGACTTGTTCTAGTGGTAAGAGCCTTTCTGCTGAGGCCTAAATATAAAAGAGCACCCTAACTAAAGCAAGGGGGCAGGTGGCTACCTGTTCATCGCTCCAGGTCTTGCCGCCCCCCACCCTACAAGTCTCAGACTCTGCACAAAACCCATAGGATCCCATAGATCTCAGTTTAAAACCCACCCTCTTGGACCATGAGCTCCTTAAAAGCAGGTTTATATCTTTGTCATTCTTCTTTCTCTAGCCCCCAGCTCCATACATAACACATGTGTGCATTGGTTGATTCATTCAGTGAAAGAAAGAATCTATCCCAGTGGAGAGAGACAATGTCTGCATATGAAATGCCTAAAGAATCATGACTACAAAGCACATGAGCAAATGAATAGTTTTATATCTCTTTAAGTTTTGTGCATAGTTGACCCAAAGAAAGAAAGCACCCCAAGTTGGGTAAGGAAAAGAAGGGAGGGCTTCCTGGAAGAGAAGGCTTTTAAACTAGATTCTGAAGGATGCATAGGACAGCAGAGAAAAGCAGGGACAGAATCCAATGAAGAGAGCCAAGAGGAAAAAAAGACATGAGTCATGATAGAGCTTTACCCAGGTGGGCAAGCCCAGGACTCAAACAGGGGGTGAGGTGAGGAGCACACATATATTCTCTTTTCGTTTTACATTTTCCAGTGCTCCACTGGAGGAAGACAAGGGTCCAGCAAGAATATTAAAGCAGCCATCTCATGCTTTTGACAACATTAATCTGAACTGTTTCATGTTCACCGTGTCTTCTGTCTCGATCAAATTATCGAACAGAATATAGTAGAAGGTATTCCATTCTATTGCTGATGAAAAGGATGAGAAGAAAAGACACTGCTCATTTTTTTCATTCATTCAACTAATACTGGTTGGGCACCTACTGTGTGCTAGACACAAGGTTAGATGTAGGTAGTATCAAGTTATTAATAAATAGCTAAAACTTACCAACCACTCTGGAGGTGGCTTGGGCTAATAGATGTGTAAACAAATAATTATTAGTGGTGATCGTGGTAATGGAGAGAAGAGACACGGGTGCAGAGGAGGAAATGGCTAACTCTACCAGAGAAGTCAGGGGAGGCTTTAAGGTGGAGGCAACCTCTGAACTGAGTCTTGAATCTTTTCTGTAAAGGGCCAGATAGTAAAAATTTGAAGCTTTGTAGGCCATATAGTCTCTGCTGCAACCACTCAATTCTACCATAGATTGTAGCACGTAGTCAGCCACAGATGATAGATAAATGAATGTATGTGGCTGTGCTCCAATATGACATTATGTATGGACATGGAAATGTGAATTCCATATTATGTTCATGTGTCATGAAATATCCCTTTTCTTCTGTTGTTGTTTTTTTCCAACCATTTAAAAATGTAAAAACTATTCTTGGTTCATGAGCCACAGAAAATCAGATAGTGGGCTGGATGTAGCTACCGGGCTATAGTTTGCAGACCCCTGTCTTAAAGGATGAATTGGCTTTTCCCAGGTGAAGATGGAGGGATGGGTTAGGGATGAGAGTTAAGGTGACTCTGCAGTCTAAGAGCCTTGGCAAAGTCGTAAAGACACATGAACACGGAGTCTAGCTGGTAAACAGAGGGTTAGTGTGAGAGTGGGGCTTGGGGGTCCAGGTTGAAATGAATATTCACAAAAGCTTTAAATTGAGTAAAAACATTATCGGGTTTGTATTTTAGGAGTATTAACTCAGGAATGAAGATAGACTAGGGGCGGGGGGTTGGGCAAGAGACAGCAGCTTTCATGCAGGTGGTGTTACCCTGCCTACACCAGCCCACAAAGACAGATTGTTCAATATTCAAGAGTTTTTATAAGACCACCATGGAATGCTGCCATTGTTTCGAAATGACACTATATGTTAATATAATTACAATCAAATAAATTACGTTTAAAACAAAGGTAATACTCAAATGCTCATCACTTCATTATTTCATGACATTGTACTATTATCTTTGCTCTTGAGACTAGTTACATGGAGTGCATCCATCTGGTGGGGAGGCTATCTAATCACATGCTACTGTGTATCTCTTCCCAACTCTGCATTCAGCACACCTCACATGGGTAGCTTGAAATTGACCATGGTGGGAATATTCACACCACAGGAATTGACAAATGCTACAAATCAGGGCTTTTTTTTTTTTTAATCCCTCAGGGAATCGGTGATTAAACATTTACCAGCACACCACTGAGTGCAAACGAAAGGAAATAAGGCCAGGACTAGGGTGATGATGGCAAAAGTAGAGAGAAGGGGCCAGGCACGGTGGCTCACGCCTGTAATCCTAGCACTCTGTGAGGCCAAGGCAGGCGGATTGCTCGAGGTCAGGAGTTCGAAACCAGCCTGAGCAAGAGCAAGACCCCCATCTCTACTATAAATAGAAAGAAATTAATTGCCCAACTAATATATATAGAAAAAATTAGCCGGGCATGGTGGTGCATGCCTGTAGTCCCAGCTACTTGGGAGGCTGAGGCAGCAGGATTGCTTGAGCCCAGGAGTTTGAGGTTGCTGTGAGCTAGGCTGACGCCACAGCACTCACTCTAGCCTGGGCAACAAAGAGAGACTCTGTCTCAAAAAAAAAAAAAAAAAGTAGAGAGAAGGGAGTGACTGGGATAGAATCAGACTCAGCCAGGTAGCTTTGGAGGGAGGAGGAGGAAGAGGAAGAGAAGGATGCCTTCCAGCCAGAGAAAGCGATCTCCAAAGAAGCGCTTGGAGCCCCAGACTCGGCTCACACTTCTTCCACGTGCAGGCTGAGCTAGCCAGAAGGTGTGTGCCGCCCTGTGCAGCTGCAGGGAAGTACTTGCCAGAGATCACCCGAGAGGGCACTGCCGCAGCCCTCCCCGCAGCCAGCCGCAGCCCTGCATCGGGCCACGTCTGTGCGTGTAGACATCTCACACGCAGCTGCGTGCACAGCTGTCTGGGCGCCCACGGTGCTCCATGAGCGGTCTGCGTGCATTTACGGCCACACAGCCACGTGCGGACAGCCCCACATACGGATCTCACCTCTGTCACTTCGCGCAGCCCCGAGGTGCCCGGGGGCTGCTTCCTGCCCTGGCGTTGGGGGCCCAGCGCGCGCTAATTGCCTCCAGGGGGAGCGGCGCGCCACCAGCCCACCTCCCGCGGGCCTGGGGCAGACCTTCCCCGAGAAGCTATGCTCCCCACGCCGCAGGCCGGCCTGCGTATGGAAATGAGGCTCAAGGTTGGCGGGGCGCCCAGCCGCAGGCCTGTGGCCTCCCGCTGCCAAGTATCTTTAGCATGAGCTCCCTTCCCATCGCCCCCGCCTCCTCCTCCCTCCCCTGCCCTGTCCTACACTCCCAGTCTGTGCCGCCTCCTTCCAGGCTGGGGTCTTACAGTAGTGACCGGTGTCATCACAGCTTGCACTTCCTGTGCTAGGCACTTTACCTCCACTATCTCTTAGATGTGCAGTGAGGCCCCACTTTAGAAATAAGTAACCTAAGGCCGTAAGGGGACAGGTGGATGGATGGGTGGAGAGGTCCAAGAGTTAAGAGGTCAAGGCCGCCTGACGTCTGGGCGGCTCCCAGAGCTGCACGTGCCAGGCAGAAGGGCAGCTGGGGGCAGGAGAGGATGAGGAGGCCAGCACTAGGTTGGTGATGACCAGAGTAGAGAGAAGGGGGTGACTGGCATAGACTGAGCATCAGCCAGGTAGCTTGGAGAGATGAGGGAGGAGGAAGAGGAAAAAAAGGATGCCTACAAGCCAGAGAAAGAGCTATTTATAGAAGACAGTCCTTTTCCAAGCCAGAGTGGGGCAAAGGCCACTCAGGAGTCTGGGATGGGGAGGAGGACACCACCCTGGCCGCACAGGCTGTCCCTGGTTGGGCCGCTGCAGCTTTGCAGACAGCGCCAGGCTGTTTCCTGCAGGGGATCTGATCTCCTTGAAGATGCAGCCCAAACAGTTCCCCAGGACAGCCTTCCAGAATGTCAGGCCATCATTTCGTCACCAGCCCTGGCATGGGGTCCAGCCGCCCTGGGGAGAAGGGAGAGAAAGGAGATAATAAGATTTGCCTTATTCTCAGTGGACAGCAGCCGGCCAGGGAGGCTCCCCTGGACTTTGTTCTTTCCATGCTGAAGTCAACCCAGGCTGGGGCTGCACTCATCTCCTGCTTTCGTGTGATGTGTCAGCGTCCTTTGCAGATTCACCTACTAAAGTATATGTGTATCAGGCCGGGCGCAGTGGCTCACGCCTGTAATCCTAGCACTCTGGGAGGCCCAAGCAGGAAGATTGCTCAAGGTCAGGAGTGCGAAACCAACCTGAGCAAAAGCGAGACCCCATCTCTACTATAAATAGAAAGAAATTAATTGACCAACTAAAAATATATAGAGAAAAAATTAGCCAGGCATGATGGCGCATGCCTGTAGTCCCAGCTACTCAGGAGGCTGAGGCAGAAGGATCGCTTGAGCCCAGGAGTTTGAGGTTTCTGAGAGCTAGGTTGATGCCACAGCACTCTAGCCCGGGCAACAGAGTGAAACTCTGTCTCAAAAAAAAAAAAAAAAATTAAATTAAAAATAAATAAATAAATAAAGTATATGTGTATTAGTATATAAAAAGTGTATCTATATCCCTCTCTCTCCCCTTCCCTCCCTCCTTCCTTCTTCCTGTTCCCTTTTTCTATAATTCTAGCACAGTAGTCTTTCTGGAGTGGAACCACTGTGGCCTCCCTGTGTTCTCTACCCATTTGCTCCTGCTTCTGCCCTCTGGGGACATAGCAACCTCACAGAATAGATTCTTTTAGCATCCCCATTTTAGAGATGGTGAATCAGAGCCTTGGAGGGGTTAAGTAACTTGCCCCACATTTCATGGCCAACAAGTGGCAGAGCTAGGATTTGGACCCAGGTAATCTGATGCAAAAGCCAGTTCTCCTAACCATAAGGAAGCACTGGTTTGCCTCTGTCTTCCATTTGCAAATCTTCAAATACAAAGACTCTCCACATCGCAGTGAGCCAAGATGCTTTGGCTTTATGGCCAGGCACCCGCCAAGCATTCAGTCACTCAGTCTGGTGACACAGTGAAGCCACAGCTTCTCTACCCTGCTCTCCTCACCTGGATTTGTTAGGGCTGAGCGTAAGCCCTAACCTACATGCCTGCCAGCCACCTGCTTCTGAGCGGGAATGCATTGGCCATGCAAATCCACTGTTATGTCTTTCAGAGACCTTAGAGATTCAACCACAAAACAAAGATGACAGAATAAACTGTGCTGAGCATATATACCAAGAAATATGCCCACCATCTAGTTATGTCACCCATTTGGGGATCATGCCTAAGTCAACTTCCCATCCCTCCTACTGCTCCTTCAGCACATCTTCTCTAATTCTGTGCAGGTGGGTCCTCACCGCATACCCTCTGTCCGTGGCTCCCATGCCCCGGGCCATAATAAACCTAGCTGAAAAGCAAGTCCAAGCCCTGCCCATTGTCATCGCAGTAAACAGCCTGGACCCGAAGACCACCCCCCTCCCTCCCCAGAAGATTCATAAATCAGATTCAGACGACTATTGTTCTGCACACAGTCAGAATCAATTGCAGGATTTTAAATCTTTCAGCACAGAGCAGCTGGCTGGCAACAAGAGGCCCCGCTATGTCTCTGGGAAAGCTGGCCAGAGATGGAAATAAGAAAGAAAAAAGGGAAGACCAAATAATCAATAGCGACCATGCGCTCTTGGTCATCTCTGCACAGTATCACTCACTCACATAGTAAGTGGCCAGAGGGGGAGGGGGCCAGAAAGAGCCACGTCTGGTGGACCGAGGGTTAGTCCTCAGGTGGGTGGAGCTGCTGTTCCGCACCCACCCCCTGACCTGGCCAATGGCTAATTTCATCTACAAATGCTTGAATCTTTCAAAAGCGACCACTCACTGCCCAAAGCCACACCGTGAATTCTAGCTTATTATCCCACAATTCCCAGGAAGAATTCATAGAAATCCTTATATCTTAATTACCACTCTCTTGCCATCCCCACCCCACCCCCAGGCTTTGGTTTTATTTTGCTGTTGTTGTTGTTGTTTTTAAATCCCTTACTCTCATGGGAGACATAGTGGGCCTGCCACTGCCGCCTGAGTGGCTGCTAGCATTTTCCCTAGCTGTTTATGTGGAAAATCATAAAAATATTTGGTGGCCAAAAAAAGAGAGGGGAAATGCTTTGGTGGTCTGATGCAACAGAAATGCTTTTCTGGAAAAAAAAAAAAAAAGCTGGATGTCTTATTCTAATCCCAAAGCATGCATAAATGCCGTATTGATTGAAAAGTACTAGGTGGAAAGCACATTTTTCTCAGAGACCTGCCCCACCCCACCCCTCTAAGCAGACAAAAGCACTGTTGGCAGCTGGCAGAGGGTAAGTCACTTATAATCTGGCCACAGGGTTTGGGAAGAGCTGAAAGCAAAAATTCTTGAGGGCTGTGCTCTACCCTGGGTCTGGTATTACACTCCTGCCCTGCCCTGGTGGCCTAATTCTCTTGGCTGAAAGAAGAGGCAATGATGTTGCTGCTGATGCTGATAATGATGGTGATGGTAGTGATGCAGATGTTGCTAGGCCAGGCACAGTGGCTCACGCCTGTAATCCTAGCACTTTGGGAGGTTGAAGCAGGAGGATCACTTGAGGCCAGGAGTTCGAGACCAGGCTGAGCAATGTAGTGAGACCCCATCTCTACAAAATATAAAACAATTAGCTAGACATGGTGGCCTCCCAGGTACGCAGGAGGCTGAAGCAGGAAGCCAGAGGATTGCTTGAGCCCAAGCGTTTGAGGTTGCAGTGAGCTATGATGATGCCACTGCACTGTAGACTCTAGCCTGGGCAAGAGTGAGACCTTGTCTCAAAAACAAACAAAAAAAGGCATGTGAGAAAAAAGGAGAGAGAGAGAATACATTTCTGTTGTTTTAAGCTACCCGCTTTGTGGTAATTCTTTATATTAGCCCTAGGAAACTAATACAGAAAGGAAGGGCCAAACTAGACATGCTTTCTTCTGAAAAATGAGTAAAAGAAAGACATATGATCAAAAAGAGCTTACAGTTCAGAAAGTGAACTTAGTGCTGGCTTCTCTATCCACACTCCCCCAACTGCTTGTGAAACCAAATCAGTTTCCCTCACCTTCCCTGCCCTCCATCCCCCACTCTGGCAATTACACCTGTGTCCCAGGTTTACTATGGAAAGACAAAGCCTTAAACAAAGAGCTCAAGTAATTCAAATATTGTCCTATAAAAGAGGGAACTACTTATGCTGGGTGGATGATGAGGGCAGGATGAAGACCAGAGAGTAAAAGACAGAGGAAAGCCAATTTCAGCTCCACCTGTAGAATTTCTGAACAAGCAGAAGTGACCCAAGGCAAGTAGAGTGCCTTGAACATGAGCCCCTGCTAAAAGCTGGCCCTGCAGGTATTCAAAAGAGGCCGGGAGGTTTCATCTTTTTGCTATCATCAAAGGCATTCCTTTTAGGACAGGAGAACGTAGTGGATGATCACGGGGCCCTCGTCCATCAATACAGATGCAGTAAAGCTCTGAAGGGGTTGAAGCCTGAAGTGGTGACTCCTTCATGGGCCAGACTCGGGTGGGTACTGACGAGGGGGATGTACAAGATGAGGTTCAGGGTCTGCTGGGTCCCAACCTCTGGAAGACATGGCCCACTCCCCATCACATGTGACCCTGGCCTTGGCTAATTAGATTCTGAAGTATTTGGACTAATATGGAGACTAATCAGGGATCTATAGGGGTTAAAGCAGAAAGTTGGTTGGGTAGCTGGGATCACAGCAAGTCATAGCCATGTGCAAGTTAAATTTACAGGGTAGCAGGATATAGGAGGAAACAGAAAAAGCCAACAGGCAAGGAAAGAGCAGAAAGAAGCAGATAACCAATGTTCTGCTTATTAATTTCTGCATATCAAACTACTCCAAAACTTAGTGGCTCAAGACAACAACCATTTCCCTATACATTATGAATTTGTGGACTAGGAATTCAAACAAGGCTCAGCTGGGTGGTTCTTCTGCTCTACATGGAATCAACATAAGTCACTCCATGATAGTCAGCTGGGCTGGTGGGCTGGTGCAAAGTGTCCAAGATAGCTTCACTCACATGTCTGGCACCTTGGTGGGGACAGCTAGAAGGCCTGGCTCAGCTGGGGCTGTAAATCTGAGTGCCTACCTGTGTCTTTATAGCATGGCCTCTCAGGGTAGCTGGACTTCTCGGAAGGCAGCTATGCTAACCAGTATACCACAAACATGTAGCTGGACTTCTTATGGGGTGGGTCAAGGCTTCAAGAGATAGTATTTCAGTGGGCAAGGTGGAAGTTGCATGACCTTGTATGGCCCAGCCTTGGAAGTCAGAGTGGATCACTTCTGACACACTCTATTTGTTGAAGCAGTCACATGCCCACCCAGATACAAGGAGCAATGATATAGACCCCACCTCTCTATGGGACGAGAGGCCAAAGAATTTATATCCATGGTATAAAACCATCATCCCAAAGAGGAAAAAGAGATAGGAAGAGTTGCCTTCTAGTTCACAATTCTCATGAGATAGCTCCATCCTTAAAAATAAGCCTTTTTTTTTTTGCCTGGCTAACGTGAGTTGGTGTCTGTTCCGTGCAGCCAAAGTAGCCCAATTATAGGTAAAATTTTGTCTCTCAGAAAATGCATATGTTGAAGTCCTAATCTCTCAAGCACTTCAGAATGTAACTGTATTTGGAAATAGGGAGTTTAAAGAAGAGATTAAGTTAAAATGAGGTCATTAACATGGGCCCCAATCCAATATGACCAGTGTCCTTATAAGAAGAGGAAATTTGGACACAGACAAGTGCAGAGGAAAGACCATGTGAAGACATAGGGAGAAGATGCCCATCTACAAGTCAAAGAGAGAGGCCTCAGAAGATAGCAACCCTGCCAACACCTTGATTATATACTTCCAGCCTCCGTAACGATGAGAAAATTCATTTCTGTTGTTCAGCCACCCAGTTTATAACAGCCCCTTTTGTTATTAACAGCACTAGCAAACTAATGCATGCCCTAACTAAACAAATGTGCCCAGTGTATGAATCTTGGTGAGGATACAAGCAATGGGGAGTCTGCATGCCTATCAGTTAGAGTGACACGGAAAATGTTGGGCTACGGGACGTGACCGCTTGCCGCCTCCCCATCGCTCC
>VSMD01056162.1:0-22371 GCA_008750895.1 Mirza zaza
GCACTTGTCCAGGTGGAGCATCTGCGGTTGAACAGAGGTGAAATACTGAGGCAGGCTTCATTTAGCCCTGAGTTTATTTTATGGTGATTCAAAAGGAGTTTATGGGGGAAAAAGAAGGTTCCCATGTGTAAGGAACAAGGAAAAGCACCTGTAGCCTAAAGTCAGAGGAGAAGCAGGTGATCGGAGGGGCTGGAACAAGTGACGCTGGAACCCAGGCCAAACCTTCTAAGGAAAGAGAGGCCATCCTTCCTTGTGTAGCTTATACCCTGAAGGGCTTCCCTTTTGAGGAGCTCCCTGAGTGTAGCATTGGGGGAATAGGGAACGTCAGGAGTTCAAGGATAAAGCTTGGAGGGATCCCCTCCTAGTGCTCTGTGTGAGGGAGGGGCTGTTCAGAGAAGCTGGTGGGGGGAGGGTACCCTTTGGAAGATCAGTTTCTTACTTGGATGAGCTGGAAATGGGACATTTTTTGAGAAAATGAAATGGAGGAAAGACATTAAAGGAGGAAAGACACTTAAATGTACCTTTTTAAAAGTTAAGAAAGTTGAAAGAATTGGAAAATGCCATCTGTTTCCTATTTCTGAGACACAGGGTACATTGAAATAGCTTAAAATTAAGCAGGATCTATAAAATTGAGGTCTGGGTATAGTCATTTCCTGTTTTTCCTGATACATCTTTAAGCTGTGTAGTGACACACACCCCTTTCCTGCTATCAGAAGACAGTTGTTAATGTGGATGTTAAAATTTTATTTTATTTTCATACCGTTGAGCAAAATTTAGACTTCTTAACTCTGTTTTATTTAAGAATCATTTTTGTTAAATGCTTTAATTGTTATTAATCAAAGTTTTGTATTTAAGCAATTTCCAGTAATTTTTAACAATCCATTCTTCAGGCAATTTGGAGAACCTGCTGTGTGGTGATTATGTATTTTTTTTCATAAATGAGGATAGTGAGACATAAGTGTTTTGGAATTAGCATTTATCATCATCTAGTATACTGTATAAATTACGTCCTTTTACTGTGTGTCATCTGGCTGCCCCTACTAGGCTGTAAGTTCTGGGTGGGCAGGGATCTTTGCCTGCTCTGCTCAGTGATATATCCCAAGCATAGAACAGGGCTTGGCACATCGTGCATGCTCAGGACTGTTTATTGAATGAATGAATGAATGAATGAAGTCTCCATCAACAAATATCATTTAGTTTGGTACTCAAGTGGGCTGCTAATACTTCGTTCCTGAATTAGACATTCTGTCTTAGTAATAGTCACTGGTAGCGCCAAACACATCCATGGCATCTACTCCTGAAAAACTTGTGATCCAGAGGAGAGGAGCAGAATGTGTACTGCCTGGGTGCAGGCAGATTCCCAGAACCACAGAGGGAAGGATCGAGGCAGGCACACCCAGTTCTTCATCTCACACTCATCTGTCGGGTAAGTCACTCCCACCTAAGGAGTGGGTGGGGATGAGGCAGGAAGCCAAGTCATCCCCTATGGAGGAGCTCTTGCCAGGAGGGAACCCAAAGCCCAGGAAAAGGCAGGCACTCTTCTCCACCTGCTGGTCCACAGAGTACAGCTTGGATAGATGGCTGAACCACCCAGAATTTTGCCACCAGAAATCAACAGTTGACTTTCTGTTATGTGTCTACTCAGACATTTTTCTGTGCTGTTGTAGGCTTATATTTTTAAAATTTATTAACCCAGAATAGGTTTTATATACACACTGTTTTGTAACCAGGCTTTTGTCTTAATATGGAGTGTATATGTTAGTCCTTTCTGACAGTGACCCACAACATCATTTTTGACTGCATATTAATATTCCATTTTATTTCATGCCATCATTTATGCATTCAGCAATATTTTTGAGGGCCTAATATATTCCAGGCACTGGTTGGAGACACTGAGGATATCAGACAGACAAAGTCCTGTTCTCATGGAGCTTATAGTTTAGAGGGGAAGACCTACGCAGACAAGTAGGTGAGAATTTCAGGGAGTGCTAAAAAAAAGCAAATCAGGATACTGAGGTGTGAGCACTTTAGTGGATTTGTTAGGAAAGGCCTTTCTTAGGAAGTGATGTTTGAGCTGAGATCCAAATGATAAAAGAAGTCCAGCTGCTTGAGGATCTGGGGGAAGAATAGCCTGTGCAAAGTCCCTGAGGCAGGAATGTGCTTTGAGGAACAATGAAAAAGACATTGTTGGTTGGAGTAGAGGGGGCATCTGGGAGATGAGTTAGGTGTGGTAGGCAGGGGCTAGATCTTGTAGTGCCATGTAGGCACAAAAATTTGGGATTTGATTTTAAGGGCAATGGGAAGACATTGGAGGGTGAGCTATCAGGAGTGTATGACATAATATGGAGCTTTACTTTTAAAGGCTTTCTCTGGCTGCTCTGCGTCTGTCAGTGGAAGCAGAGAGACCAATTAGGAGACTGTTGCAGTAATTAGTGATCTTGGTAGGAGATGATGTTGGCAGCGGAGGGGGTAAGAAGTGGATGTACTTTGGAGGTGGAGGTGTCAGGGCTACGGGATTGGATATAGGATAAAGGAAAGGAGAAATCAAGAGTGATTTCTAGTTTGTGGCCTCAGCTACTGCATTGATGCTGATGTCCATCATTGACAAGGAAAACTGAAGGATGAGAGGACAGGGTTGGGGGCAACAAAGAGTATTCTGAGATATTTTAATTGTGAGGTGTTTGTTAGACACTGGAGTGGTGATGTCGAATAGGCAGCTGTCCAGAAATCTGGCGAGGGGTCCTGTCTGGAGATCAAAATTGGAGAGTAGTCAGTGCATAGATGGCATTTAAAGCCATAGACTAGGCAAGATCACCCTGGGTACAGAAGATAGATGGAGGAGGGGAGTCTAGTCCCTGAGCAGAGAGGAGGTGCCAGCATAGGACGCTGCAGGAACTAGGAAAGTAGTGGTGAACCAGGCAGTTGTGAGAGGGAAGCTGAGAGAAAAATGTGTTTAAAAAGGGGACGTATCAGTTTTTTGTTTGCTGCTGTAACAAATTATCACAAACTTAATGGGGTAAAACAACACAAATTTCTTATCTTAATGGTTCTGTAGGTCAGGCATCTGGCATGGGTCTCACTGGGATACACACAGAGTATTGACATGGCTGTGTCCCTTTCTGGAGGCTCTAGGGAAGGGTCTTTCTTGCCTGTTCCCCCTTCTAGAGGCTGCTCATATTCCTTGGCTTCTGGCTCTTTCTGCCATTCCAGAGGAGCAGCATAGAGTCTCTGTGACCCTGTTTGCATCATCTTGTCTCATTTTCTGATTCTGACCTATCCTACCTTCTCCTTCCACTTTTAAGAACCCTTTTATTAATAATTACATTGAGTCCACCTGCATAATCCAGGATAATCTCCCTATTTTAAGGGTTGCTGATTAGCAACCTAAATTCTCCTTTCCTGTGTAACCTAACATATTTACAGGCCTGGGGATTAGGATGTGGATTTCTTTGGGGATCACTGTTCTTCCTATCACAGAGGACATCATAGAGGTTACTGGGAAATCAAGTAAAATGAGGATGGAGAAGGCACCGTTGGATTTGGCCACTGGAGCCTCTGTGTAACCTTGAGTGCTTTCAGTGGGGTGTTGGCACAGAGGCCCAGTTGGAGTGGGTCGAAAAGCAAAAGGGGTGAGGGCATGGCGGCTGCAAGTCTTCATGATTCTTGGTGGAAGGTTTGCTGTGAAGGAAAGTAAATTGTGGCAAGAATTAAAAAGGAAAAGCACAGACAACAGCTCTGAGAGAATGAAATGGGAGACAAAATGTGTAGCATTTGTTTAGGGGAAGAGCCTGTAAGGAAGGGGCATGAGTACAGTGTCTGCTGGAATAGGTTATCTGGATGAAGAACCTGGAGTGAAACCAAGAAGTGGTTTACAGAGATGGAGGCATGTGAAGATAGAATTAATATGATTATTTTATAATAAAATAAGAAGTAGGATGTATTGATGGCTCCTACACTTGCCCCTGGTTCAGTGGACAGGATCCTTGTTAGTAGCCACTTCAGGGCCCCACAACATCCTGTCAGATGCTGTCATCATTCCATGGGTGGCTTGCCAAATCTCTGAAGTCAGTAGAACTGCCCTTTTCCTCGGGGACCAGCCGTGGTCTGGCCCCATCTCATTGCTATGGTGGAGGGGCTTCCTTCATGCAGCTCAGAGCTGCAGACCTCTCCTTTCCTTTCCCATTGGTAACCACCACCTCTGCATTTCCCCTCTTTTCCCTCCACCTGCTAAGTTTTAGTCCTGCCTCAGTTTCCTTCTTTACTTCATTCTGTTTTAATGACATCTATTCACACCATAGTTCTTATTGAACACTAGGCTCTGGGGAATACAGTGTGAACCAAATAGAGATCTCTGCCATGTGGCTTGCTTTCTAGTGGACCCATCTCACAGTTAATAGGGCCATCCCAGGCTGTCATCTCCCTGGTGGCAAGGCATGGAGTTGATGCTGTGTACTCTCTTCTTGGGGCTCTTGGATAATTTAACGAGCTTGCTGTTGGAGCCCTGTCTACCTGATGATTGTGGGTAGCTGTTGGCATTGCTCCTTTCTCTGCCCACAGTTACCCACAGTTACCCCATCACTTTACTTGCTGGTAGCTTACTGACTCCTCCTGCTGCTCCTCAGAGAGAGCTTCCTTGAACTTCCATCTGCAGGACAGGAGTCACTCTTTTCATCACTTTTCTTATCCAGCTTCAATTACAGAGTCCACAGTTCATATCCACTTTCTTGGAAATGCCGTCAACTTTCCTATCCTCTCTCCTCCTGTCATCCCCAGCTGGACAAATCCTGATTCCAAATGAAGCATGTTTCCTTGCTTCTCTGTGCCTGTACCCAAGCAGCTCTGTTGCTGGTGAAATACAAGATAATGAATCTGACTGTTAGTTCTCTATGGATTCTTTTATATACACACACACACACACACACACACACACACACACACACATTTTATTTTATTTTTTAAAAGAGACAGAGTCTTGCTGTGTTGCCCAGGTTGGAGTGCAGTCTTGTAGTCATAGCTCATTGCAGCCTCTATTCCTAGGCTCAGGGATCCTCCTGCCTCAGCCGCCCAAGTAGCTGAGACTACAGACATGGACCACCACACCTAAGTTTTCTTATTAATTAATTAATTAATCAATCAATCAATCAGAGATGAGATCTCACTATGTTGCCCAGGCTGGTCTCGAACTCCTGGTGTTAGGCAATCCCCCACCTCAGCCTCCTGAGTAGCCGGGATTATAGGCGTGAGCCACAGCACCTGGCAGTTTCTGTGAATTCTTTTATTACCAGCCTCAAGTGGACAGTTATCATTATCCACAGTCTTCTAGGATCTTCCACCAAATAAGCCTGTTCTGACTCTGCACGAGCATTTCATGCTTTCTGCCTTCTTCAAGTTAGACCAGCCCTTTTCCATGTCCTACCTTGAGCTGATAAATGTGCTTCATGTTTAGAAAATAGAAGACAGTGGTAGCTCCAGATCTTCCCCACCGCAAGACTATGAGCATGTCCTCCCTCCCCTGTCAAAGGCCAGTTTGCTCATGTGCATTTTGGACCCTAGTCCTCTCTCATGGGCTTCAGTCTGGCAACCACCTTGCATTTTCTTGCATCAGCAGTGCCTCTGTGTCCACCATATCATTCAGATCAACATGCAGAGATCCTTTGGTTATACCCATCCTGCCGCATAAGACCTCCTGATCCACCCCATGTTCCCTCCCTATCAGTAGCCCGATGTAAATATCCTCTCAGCATCAAAACTTTCCAGCAAAGTAATCCACACATTTCCTCTACTTCACTTCCCAGTTATTCTTCTGCTACTCTGTCCACCTTCCTCCACTTTGTGGAAGCTGGCCGTCAAGTTTTCCAAAAACGTACAAATTGCCAGACCCAGTGGACTCTTTGTCGTCACCCTCCTCAGCCTCTTAACTTTTTTAGCAAAGTTGCCCCTTCTTCCTTCCCAAGACACTTTCTTCTTCTCCAGGATAGTATCTTCTTCTAGTGTTTCTCCTGTGTCTTGGGCTACCTCCTTTCAATCTCCTTAGTCAGGATCTATCTTCTCAATCTCACTTTAAGGGGGCTTCTGCCCTGTAGCTTTTCTTTTCACACAACACACTAAGTAATTTCATCTCCCGATAGCTTAAAATACCATCTCTGTGTCCCTGATTAAACCCTGACTTTTCCTCAGACACTGACTCTGATGCTTTCTAGATACCCCATATATAAAGGATTCAGTTCAAAACTGAGCTCTGCCTCTTTCCCCAAATCTGCTGCCCCTATAGTGATCCTTATTTTCATCTCTCTCCAAGATCAAGTGCAACACCAACCTTCTTGAGCTTTCTTCCACTCTTTCTGTCATGGCGTTTCTTGGTGCCAGGGCCCTTTTACAGTTGAGTGAAGAAGCTTATGGATACCTTCTCACAATCATGTCTTAAATCATTTACTGGATTACAGAGGAAACCAACTACTAAAATGCAGTTATCAAAATTTTAATAAAACACAGATTTGTAATATATAATATATATGCTTTAATGTTCTTAAATAACAAGATCTAGTGGTGGACCTGCAACTATCATTAATTTGAAATAGTGAATAGAAATATTTCATATCACAGCACTGATAATGGGGATAAAAATTGGGATTTAAAAGTCATAGGTACAGTCTGTATTGCTGAGGTTTGTTGCCTGTTTTTACAGTTAAACAAAAGACTACATTTCAGTTGGAAGTTAGTGAAATAAGCCTGTGTTTCATTTATGATCCAAGTTCATGGACCCCCTTTCGGCCTTCACAGTTTCATCCCTCCACTTCTCTCCATGGCCATTGTCACCACCTCTCAGCTGGACATCTGCAAGAGCCTTGTTTTTACTTATGGACCTCCTCCCTCCCATAGCAGCCAGAGATCTTTTAAAAATAGTGAGATGTGAATCAAGTCATGTTATTACCTATCGTTATACTCTTCAGTTTCTTTTTTACTATTTTCTGGATGTAAGTCCGAACATGAACATGGCCAGCAAACGCCTGTCCAGCCTGGCCCTTCACCCGCTGCGCGCCTGGTCGCAGGCCCTTCGTCCCCCTTGCTGTGCTCCAGCGTGCTGGTTCTGTTCTTCACATGCAGCTTGTCTTGACCGCTGCAGGACACTGAGTGTGCCATGTCCGTCTTTTGCTACACACTGTGTTAACCATATTACCATCAGTTTAGCAGCTGTAAACAGTATACATTTATTGTCTGTTTTTCTGGGCCTGGAATGCAGGTACGGTTTAGCTGGTTCCTCTGCTAAAGGTCTCGCAAAGCTTGTGGTCAAGGTGTTGGCCGGGACTGGGTTCTCATCTGAAGGCTCAGTTGTCGGGGAGGACCCTCTTCCTAGCCAGTGTGGTTGTCGGCCTTGTGAACCGTCAGACTGAAGGCCCTCGTTTCTTGCATTTATCAGCTAAGACTGTTCTTAGCTCCTTCTTACTTGTTTGTGCCTTTCTAGTGTGGCTCCTTGACTTCTTCAAAGCCAGCAAAGGAGAGAAAGTCCTACCAAGTAAGGTGTTACCATCTTATATGATGTGATCACATAAAACCCATTACTTTGTTTGTATTTGGTTGGTTAAAATCAACTCGTAGGTGCTGCTCACACTCAAGGGGAGGGGTGTACAAATGAGGCTAGGATCTATGCCCACCCCACACTCACCCCACCCACGCTTGTGAGTATCCTTCCCTTGTAAGTGTCCTCAAAGGAAGACACAGGATTTCTACGTACTTCTTCAGAGAAATGCCTCACAGACAAAATACCTTTTTGTCACTGTGTGCCAAGCTGCACGTAATAGGCAGAATCTGAGTCTCCTCTTAACAAATGCAGCCGCAAAAGATGTTGTATAAGGAGTTTGCCTGGTGGTCCATTGAAACAAGGGGGGAGAGAAAACAATTTTCTTAATCAATTCTCTTCTCATTCCTTCTCTTTCTTCAACAAACATTTACAAGACGTTTGCCAAGTGCTAGGATTAGAAACAGGATGAACAAGACACGACCTTGCAGTTTGGAACTACATGTTTCTCAGTTGAGTATTAGTATTTTTGAACTGGAAGGTCTGGCAGCTAAAACATTTTTTAAAATAGCAGTCAAACCATTTTTTCAAACAATCTCATGGGGAACCCAAATCTGTAAAACAGATAAATGTGGAGATGCTATGGTTGAAGCCAGGAAGTGAGGCCCAGCGCTGCCTGTTGGGCTTCTTGTTTCCTCTGGTGGCAGCTGCCACAGTAACCCTGGTGTCAGGAAGCAAGGTCAGAACATTGCAGCTCAAGTCCTCACCAAAATTGTAGTGGAGGAAGCCGGCACCCAGGGAGGTGGGAGACAAGTTAGTGTAGACCTATTCATTCCTGGACCAGTGGCTCATAAATGGCAGAGGTGCTGACTGTCTTAGTTAGTGTGCTGTGGTGGTATACAAAATGGAAAAAAACACCCTCACTGGGAGGCATCGAGAAACCAGACCTTGTCCTGCTCCTAGTCCAGTCAGTGCTTTTTGTTTATATTGGTGGTGCTCAGCCGTGGCTGCATAGTAGAGTCAGGGCTGGGGCCCTGCCACAGACCAGTTCAACTGGAGTCTCTGGGGTAGGCCCATGCTTGGGATTTTAAAAACCTCCCTAGGAGATCCTTAGTGCAGCCAGGATTGAGAACCATTGCCTTAAATCTGTTGACTGCTTTTGGAAGAAGTATTCATTGCAATTAAATAAATTGTGGTTAAAAGTAAGAAAAAGGAAATCTGGAGGGGAACTTTCCTGTTTATGGTAGACAAGTGGATGTTATTAAATTCCATTGTTAGAAGGCAGATCATCTGAATCAACTGACACTTCTGAATTTGGATTAAAACTCTTAAGCAGTGTGTAACACTCAAAGCTTGGTATCTGTTAGGGCATAGGTTATCCGTTTCTGTTTTTCTGTGGCCTTCTTTATACTTTTTTCCTCTCTGAATATTTCATCTTAATATGATGAGGCATCTATTTATAACATGTGGAAATTATTTTTTCTTCTTTTCTTCCGTAGACTATCTCCATCAATTAGCTACTATTCTCTGTCTATACCTTAAGGTTCGTAGATGTCCATTCCATTGCCCATCCAGTCCCAAAACACTATGACAGTGAACATTCCTGGTAAGTGATCACCCAGTTTGGAAAGATACTGTCATATTTTATAAGATCAGTTTCTGAGACATTTCACTTGTTAGAAAACTTTATGTTGTTGGCTTAGTCAGGGAAAGATCCAGAAAAATGTTGCAGAGCTTAGTTAGCTCAAAACTGATAAAGGGAGTTCTTGGAGTAGGGATTGGCTGTTAATGGTCTCTCATAATTTTTTCCTTGAGGATAGTCTTATTAGTATGAGAGTAGTGCTAACCATCCTCGATGTACATTTCCAGACTTCTTTGACTATACTTCTCCTCTGTGACATTAACATAATTCCACAATGACAATAATTTTAATATGATTTTAAAAATATTTCACAAATATGTCATGATAGTTAATCTCACTTTGCTTTCTAACTATCCAATATTATTGTTTTCCTCTTAGTGCACTTATTGATTTACAGTTCTCTTACTGTTCAGTTTTTTTCGTATTATTCATCTGTACCATTTAATTATCTGGTTGTGATTTTTTATAAATTGATACCAGTCTTAATTGTTCAGGCTTGTATCTTTTCACTGTTTCATGAGATTGCATTGGAAATACAATTTAATCTTTACCTAGCTTCACTTCTTTAACTTTTGAATTGTGGATCAGAAATGTTATAAGTATGTAGATAAATGTTATGTGTATGTTACCTGTAGATGTACATGTATGTTCTACACCTGTGGGTAACATGTTGTATGTATGTGCATGTTCTGTGTATGTGGGTAAGGATTAGGTGTGGTTGTGAGAGCACTGTTAGTAGGAGTGCTCTGCATTCTTACACCAGAGCATACTACTTAGTGGATAACACTAAGGTTGTGAGAGTCTATTGCTGGATCTGTAGCTTCTCCTGTTAAGTGCACCTCCAGCACTCCGTGCCTCCAGGGTAGTTGCATTTACTTTTAAGGATGGGTTGGAGGAGTCAAGGAGTTAACAGGTACAGCACCTAACACAACACATTACAGAACATTAGTTCACTTGTCCAGCGTTGATATGTGTTGTGAATAAATAGTAGATAAGATGCAGAAAGCATAAACTATAAAGGAAAAGGTTGATACATTGGATTACATTTTAAAAACTTCTGTTTATCAAAAGAAACCATTATGTGAATGAAAAGTCAAGTCATAGAGTGAGATTGGACAACACAGGCCTATATTCAGAATATTTTAAGAATTCCAGGCTGGGCGTGGTGGCTCATGCCTGTAATCCTAGCACTCTGGGAAGCCGAAGGCGGGCGGATTGCTCTAGGTCAGGAGTTTGAAACCAGCCTGAGCAAGAGTGAGACCCCGTCTCTACTATAAATAGAAAGAAATTAATTGGCCAGCTAATATGTATAGAAAAAATTAGCCAGGCATGGTGGCACATGCTTGTAGTCCTAGCTACTCAGGAGGCTGAGGCAGTAGGATTGCTTAAGCCCAGGAGTTTGAGGTTGCTGTGAACTAGGCTGACGCCACGGCACTCACTCTAGCCTGGGCAACAAAGTGAGACTGTCTCAAAAAAAAAAAAATCCTACAAGTTAATGAAAAGAAGACAGATAACACAATAGTAAAATGAGCTAGAGAGTTGAACAGGTACTTAACAGATGGCTGATAAACATAGGGAAAGGGGCTCCACCTCGTTCCTCATCAGGGGAGTATAAAGGAAAACCACAGCAAGATGCCCTTATACATCTTAATGGCTAAATAAAAAAGACAACATCAGGTGTTAGCAAGGAGCAGAGTAGTGGGAACTTTCAGGTACTGCTGATGGGATCTATGTTAAACATTTTGGAAAACTGGCTGGGCACGGTGGCTCACACCTGTAATCCTAGCACTCTAGGAGGCCAAGGCGGGCGGATTGCTCGAGGTCAGGAGTTCAAAACCAGCCTGAGCAAGAGCGAGACCCCATCTCTACTAAAAATAGAAAGAAATTAATTGGCCAACTAATATATAGAAAAAATTAGCTGAGCATGGTAGCGCATGCCTATAGTCCCAGCTACTTGGGAGGCTGAGGCAGTAGGATTGCTTGAGCCCAGGAGTTTGAGGGTGCTGTGAGCTAGGCTGACGCCATGGCACTCACTCTAGTCTGGGCAACAAAGTGAGACTCTGTCTCAAAAAGAAATAAAAAATAAAAATAAACACTTTGGAAAGCCAGAATTATCTGTCAGAGTAGAAGATACACAACACCACACATCTCAGCAGTCCTCCTCCTTTATATTCCCAACAGACTGTTTAGCCATGGAAACTAGTAAGCTAATGCTGTATTCAAGAAATAACTAACTCTCACAATGCTGAGAGAACAACAGACACCCAGTATATATCCTGTACAAGTTCTGTATACAAGTTCAAAACAAGTTTGGAAAAAGGCAAAATTAATTTATGATCTTGGACATTAGGAGAAGTAATTACCTTTGGCAAATAGGGAGGATGTATTAACAGGGTTTCTGGGGTGCCGCTAATATTCTATTTCTTGATCATGGGTGTGATACATGTACATATACATATACACAAAGGCTTGTTTGTAATATTTCTTTCTTTTTTTTTTTGTCCTTGTGCTCTTTTTAAAATTTTATTTCAGCATGTTATGAGGGTACAAATGTTAAGGTTAGGTATATTGCCCATGTCCCCCCTCTTCCCTCCCAGCCACCCGATGCCAGATAAATGTTATTCCTATATGTCCACTTAAGTGTTGATCCATTAATACCAATTTGTTGGTGAGTACATGTGGTGCTTGTTTTTCCATTCTTGAGATACATCAATCACTTTAGTAGAATGGGTTCCAGCTCTATCCAGGAAAATACAAGAGGTGCTGTATCACCATTGTTTCTTAAAGCTGAATAGTACTCCATGGTATACATATACCACATTTTATTAATCCACTCATGTATTGATGGGCACCTGGGTTGTTTCCACACCTTTGCGATTGTTAACCGTGCTGCTATAAACATTTGAGTGCATTTGTAGAGTGTCGTTTGATCTTTTGGGTAGATGCCCAGTAGAGGAATTGCTGGATCAAATGGAAGATCTACTTGTATCGCTTTAAGGTATCTCCATATTGCTTTCCACAGAGGCTGAACCAGTTTGCAGTCCCACCAGCAGTGTAGGAGTGTTCCTATCTCTCCGCATCCATGCCAACATTTATTTTTTGGGGACTTTTTGATAAAGGCCATTCTTACTGGAGATAAGTGATATCTCACTGCAGTTTTGATTTGCATTTCTCTGATGATTAGAGATGTTGAGCATTTTTTCATATGTATGTTGGCCTTTATTCTATCTTCTTTTGAAAAATTTCTGTTCATGTCCTTTGCCTACTTTCTGATAGGGTTGTTTGATTTTTTCTTGCTGATTTTCCTGAGTTCTAAATAAATTCTAGTTATCAGCCCTTTATCGGATGTGTAGCTTGCGAAAATTTTCTCCCATTCTGTGGGTTGTCTGTTTGCTCTCTTGACAGTTATTTTGGCTGTGCAGAAGCTTTTTAATTTGATCAGGTCCCATTTATTTATTTTTGTTGCTGCTGTAATTGCCTTTGGGGTCTTCTTCATAAATTCTTTGCGTAGGCCAATGTCTAGAAGAGTATTTCCAACGTTTTCCTCTAGGATTCTAATAGTTTCATACCTAATGTTCAAGTCTGTTACCCAGCGTGAGTTGATTTTTGTGAAAGGTGTGGATCCTGTTTCATTCTTCTGCATGTGGCTATCCAGTTTTCCCAGCACCGTTTATTGAATAAGGGTTCTTTCCCCCAGTGTATGTTTTTGTCTGCTTTGTCGAAGATTAGTTGGCTTTATGAGGATGGTTTTATATCTGGGTTTTCTGTTCTGTTTCACTGGTCAATGTCCCTGTTCTTGTGCCAGTAAAAAGGTGTTTTAATTACTATAGTCTTGTAGTATAGTTTGAAATCTGGTAAATTGATACCTCCTATTTTGTTTTTATTGCCTAGGATTGATTTTGCTATACGGGGTCTTCTCTGGTTCCATACGAAGCGTAAAGTTATTTTTTCTATATCTGTGAAAAATGAAGATGGTATTTTAATAGGGATTGCATTGACTTTGTAGGTCACTTTGGGTAGTATAGACATTTTAATAATGTTGATTCTGCCGACCCATGAGCATGGTATATTCTTCCACCTGTTTACATCCTCTGCTATTTCTTTCTTCAGTGTTTCATAGTTCTCCCTGTAGAGGTCTTTTACCTCCTTAGTTAAATATATTCCTAGGTACTTTATTTTCTTTGCTGCTATTTTGAAGGGAATTGAGTCTTTGATTTGATTCTCACTTGTACTGTTGTTGGTGTATGTGAATGCCTCTGATTTCTGTGTATTGATTTTGTATCCTGAGACTTTACCAAATTCATTTATCAGATCAAGGAGTCTCTTGGTTGAATCCTTGGGGTTTTCTAGGTATTATATGTCATCAGCAAAGAGTGACAGTTTGATCTCTTCTGCTCCCATTTGGACGCCCTTAATTCTGCTCTCTTGTCTGATTGCTGTAGCAAGGACTTCCAGCACTATGTTGAATAGGAGTGGAGATAGTGGGCAACCTTGTCTAGTTCCAGTTCTAAGTGGGAATGCTTTCAATTTTTCCCCATTCAGTATGATATTGGCTGTGGGTTTGTCATATATGGCTTGTATCATTTTTAGGTAAGCCCCGTCTATGCGTATTTTGTTGAGCGTTCTTATCATAAAAGGATGTTGAATTTTGTCAAATGTTTTTCTGCATCTGTGGAGAGGATCATATGGTCTTTGTTTTTGCTTCTGTTTATATGGGGAATTACATTTATAGATTTGCGTATGTTGAACCATCTCTGCATCACTGGGATGAAGCCCACTTGGTTGCAATGGATTATTTTCTTGACAAGCACCTGGATTCGATTGGCTAGGATTTTGTTGAGAATTTTTGCATCTATATTCATAAGGGATATTGGTCTGTAGTTTTCTTTTTTTGTTGCATCCTTTCCTGGTTTTGGTATTGGTTATGTTCACTTCATAAAATGTGTTAGGGAGGATTCCATCCTTCTCGATGTTGTGGAATAATTTCTGCAGGACAGACACCAGTTCTTCATTGTAAGTGTGGTAAAATTCAGGTGTGAAACCATCTGGTCCAGGACTTTTCTTTTTAGGAAGGTTTTTTTAATTGCTGTTTCAATTTCAGTACTTGATATTGGTCTTTTCAGGAATTCTATTTCTTCCTGGTTGAGCCAAGGGAGGCTGTGTGTTTCTAAGAAATTGTCCATTTCCTCTACATTTTCCAGTTTGTGTGCATAGAGGTTTTTGTAGTATTCATAAATTATATCTTGTATCTCCGAGGCATCTGTTGTATTTTCTCCTTTATTGTTCCTGATGGAGCTTATTAGAGATTTTTCTTTTCTGCTTTTCATTAGTCTAGCCAAAGGTGTGTCAATTTTGTTTACTTTTTCAAAGAACCAACTTTTTGTTTTATTAATCTTCAGTATAGTTTCCCTGTTGTCAATTTCGTTTAGTTCTGATTTGATCTTTATGATTTCACTTCTTCTGCTGCGTTGGGGGTTGGTCTGTTCTTCTTTTTCCAGCTCTTAGAGACGATTCATTAGGTTGCCTATTTGTAATCTTTTCGACTTTTGGATATAGGCATTTATGGAAATAAATTTTCCTCTCAGGAATGATTTAGCTGTGTCCCACAGGTTTTGGTGACTTGTGTCACCTTTGTTGTTTAGTTCAAGGAATCTTTTGATTTCCATCTTGATTTCCTCGTTTATGAAGTGATCATTCAGCAGAAGGTTGTTTAGTTTCCATGACTTTTTGTAGAAATGAGAACTCCTGTTAGGATTGATTTCTACATTTATTCCATTGTGGTCTGAAAAGATACATGGTATAATTTCTATTTTTTTAAAATTGTTTGAGACGTGCTTTGTGTCCTAGGATATGGTCAGTCTTAGAGAATGACCCATGAGCTGATGAGAAGAATGTATATTCAGTAGTTTTGGGGTAGAATGTCCTGTAAATGTCAGTCAGGCCCATTTGTTCTAGAGTTCTGTTTAAGTCCATTATTTCTTTGTTGATTTTCTGTTTGGAGGATCTGTCCTGTGCTGTCAGTGGGGTGTTAAAGTCTCCGACTATTATGGTGTTGTTGTTTATCCATTTATTTAGATCAAGTAGAGTTTGATTTATGAATCTGGGTGCACCTAGATTGGGTGCATATATATTTAGAATTGTTATGTGTTCTTATTGAACTATACCCTTCACCATTATATAGTAACCTTCTTTGTCTTTTATTACTGTTGTTGATTTAGCCCTTTGCACTTGGATATCGAGTGTGACTCGATACAGTTAGCATTGGTAGCAGCTCGTATGTCGAGCCACACTCGGACACGTAGTTTCACTGCAGGGGGAAGGAGGATTTTTGTCTATTTTTCCAGTATCTTTTCTTGTTTTCATTAGCATGAAAGGACAAGTAAAATGTAAATGCAGAGATGGTACACTAACTTCCAGGGGTAGATTATTATCCACTAACTTAGAGCAACGGTTAGATGGAAAGCTCCATATAATCACACCTCACCCTAACAAAAAATACAAAGATTGTGTTGTTTGTTCTAACAGAAAAATCAAAGGAGGAAGAAGAGAGACAATTTATATTTGTGAAACGTGAATGTAAACTAGGTCTTCATGTGGGCGAATGTTTCAAAAAGTATCACACCATGAAAAATTATAGAGATTAAAATTACTCTTTGAATGTATCAATAATTTGAAATATAAAAATATCCAAATAAATAAGTTTGTATGAAAAGAAACTCCAGTTTTTTATTCTACTGCTGCGTTTTTGTAAAATCTGGGGTATTTAAAAAATTAAATCCTGAGTAGAATAAAGGAATTGGGAAAAAAGCAAGTGAGTACAAAGGGTTAAAAACTAAATTATCTGTATTCAGCACCGCCACACCAGCTGTCTTTTGGCTTCCGTTTGCTTGAAATATTGTTCTCCACTCCTTTATGTTTAGTCTAACTGTGTCCTTTTAGATGTGTTTCCTGAAGGCAGCAGATACTTGGCTTGTGTTATTTTTATCCATTCTGCCAGCCTATGTCTCTTTGAGTGGGGAGTTCAAGCCATTCACATTTATTGAGATAACTGATAGGTGGGGCAGATTTCTGTTCATTATGTTGGGTTGAACTTTGTTGCTTTGTTTTCTCTCTTGAGCCATTGTGGTATCTAGGCTTTGATCTTTAGCTTTGAGTAGATTTACATTCGTGAGTGCTGATCTGTGGGTAACACTGTTTTGAGTACTTCTTGTTGAAGGGCTGGTCTTGTCTTGGTGAATTCCCTCAGTCTTTGCTTATCTGAGAATGTCTTGATTTCTCCTTCATATATAAAACTTAGTTTTTCAGGGAATAAGATTCTAGGCTGGGCATTGTTCTGTTTCAGAAGAATGAGAATGGGGCCCCAGTCTCTCCTTGCTTGTAAAGTCTCAGTAGAGAAGTCTGGCATTATTTGGATTGGCTTACCTTGTATGTTACTTGCTTCTTTCATCTCACAGCCCTTAGAAGGGCCTCTTTAGTTGATATTTTGGTCAGTCTGATGACTGCACGTCATGACGTCTTCCTGTTTGCATTGAATCTCCCAGGGGTCCTTTGAGCTTCTTGAACTTGTATCTGGAGATTTTTAGCAAGGCCTGGGAAATTTTCCTCTATTATATCTTCAAATAGCTTGTCCAACCCTTGAGTGTTTTCTTCTTCCCCTTCTGATAACTCTATGACCCTTACATTAGGTTTCTTCACATAATCCCACATCTCTTGTAGGCTTTGCTCTTTTCTCCTGTTTCTCTTCTCTATATCTGTGACTGATTTATTTAATTGGAAGGTATTAATCTTCAATCTCTGAGATTCTTTCTTCTGTTTGATCTACCCTGTTCTTGGAGATTTCCACTGTGTTTTGTAGTTCCCTGAATTGATTCTTCATTTCTAGGAGTTTGGTTAAACTTTTCTTCATTGTTTCAATTTCTTTAGTGAATTTTTGTTCCAGGTCCTGGAGTCTTATTGTGTTTTCTTTTTGTTGGTTATCCAGTTGTTTTTGCAGGTTGTTGAATTTTCTTACGATCCACATTCGAAATTCCTCTTCTGTCATTTTGGTTGCCTGATTTTGGTTGGTGTCCATTTCTAAGGGGTTGGTGCTCCTCTTTGGGGGTGTGGTTTCCGTTTGGTTCTTCATATTTCCAAAATTCCTTCTCTGATTTCTTCTCATCTGAATCAGTTGTTGCTTCTTGCCTTTAGGTTTTCGTTTGGGTATAACACGCCCTGTTCAGTCTCTGAGCCGGTAGGTGGTGTTTGTGGGTGAGATTCGACCACACCCTGTATGATGAGTCAGTAGGTGCCGTGAAAAGGGTGTGCAGAATGTCCTCCCTGTCAGTAGGTGGCGCTTGCTCGGAGGAACAGGCTACATTGTTGCTTTTGGGTCTTGTATCCCGTTCTTGTTCCTCTGGAGAGGCACTCCAGTGCCTCAGGTGGTTGGTGGGGCCCTGGGACTTCCAGGTGTGTCCTTTTCTCCCTCTCAGTGAGGCTGTTCTGGGAGTGAGTCTGGATGGAGCTGGGTTGTGTAAGCCTGCCCTCAGGTACCACCCATGTTGTTAGCAGGGGTCAAAGTTCTGTTCTCTGCTTCCAGGGGGAAAGCTGTCATCGAGGGGCTGGAATGGCCCAGCTCAGTCAGAAAGTCTACATCTGGGGGTGGGATCATCTGAGACCCACAGTCTGGACCGGGCCTTGCTTCTTTCCACCCTCCCCAATTCCGAGGCTACTCCTGGGCTTCTCCCAGCAGGCCAGACCTCACGCCACCGGCCCCACCAGCTGTGATGCCGGCCGGGAAGTTCCCTGGGCAGGATTGCCGCCTGGGCACGGCCCCCCTTTGGGAGGAGGGTTGCCCTCAAGGATGCTGATCTACCCCTGAAGGCACACACACCTCAGTAGGCTATTCACGTATATCCCTTCTGTGCCCTGGGCAATGAGAAACCTGGGTGCACGGCATCTGGTCTGCAGGTCTGACCTCTGGGCCCCGGAGTTCAATCCCTAACCCCACCAGGGAGAGGAGTGCCAGTCCTTATTCACCCACGGGGAGCCAAAGTTGGGTTGATGTCTCTCAGCTTTAGGGTCTGCCCTGTTCTCCTGGGATCACCGGGCCAGCAGCACCTGTGAGGGCTGGCAGGTAGGGAGCTCATTGTCTTAGTCCCCCTTAGTCAGCTGTAGGGCCCCAAAAGGGAAGGTCCCATTCCCTGGAGCTGCCTCTGGCTGGTGGCTATATTGTCTCTCTTGGCAGCTGCGGATAGGGACAGGGGAGGGGAGAATGAGGCAGTATGGCGCCTGCTGCGCGGCTTGGGTCTGTGCACAGGGAGGTGCCCCGAGGGAGTTGGGAGCCTGGTGCCGCGTCCACTACAGGCTTACCGCTCACTGGCGGTGGCCGTCTCTGGGCTGGTGTCTGCAGGTCTCTCCAACTGCTGGGAAGCCCACCAGCAGTCTGAGATGCAAGGGAGGGGAAAGTTAACCACTCCACCTACCCTTGCTGCTGGTTTCCAGGCTACTTGGGAGGTCTCTGCTTCCAGTTCTCCTCCGCAACCTCCTCCTGTGGAGTCTTCTGTGGTCTCAGGTACCCCTCCTCCGATGTATGCTTGTCTGGTTGCTTCTTTCTTCTAATTTCTCCTAGAATCTGTCTTTTCTGCAGAGACACTCTGTCTGGCGGTGTTTCTCGTTCACCATCTTGCTCTGCACCCCGTCCCCCCCAAGTCCTTGTGGTCTTGAAAGCTGCTAGTAGGGACTCTGTGTCCAACCAGTTTTGTTTGTAATATTTCAATAAGTTCATTAGATGGTATGTGATATAATATAGATTATTAAACAGCAGTGAGTCATAAGCAAAGTATAGCTACATGCAACAGTATGGAAAAATTTCACAAAATGTGTAGTGTCTGATTCTGTTTTTCTAAAGTTCGAAAAGAGTGCTAAGCTGTTGTTTAGGGACACGTAAGTAACTAGTGTACATCAACCAGGATTTAGTCAGGAAGGCAGAACCACTATGAGTATTATGGAATAAGGTGTTTATTTATTATAGCAGTAAGACCATATACAACTGTGGGAGAAGCTGGAAGAATAACAGTCCAGAGGAGGAATTACAGGATCAGGGATCAGAGAAAAGGAGTCCCTAAAGCACCTGCACGTGGCTGAGTCAGAACCTGTGGGAGGGACTAAGAAGCCAGACATGAGCAGCTACTGTTGAGGGACCTTAACGGGAATCTGATGAAAAAGTCTTGAGAGGTTGCTGCCTCTGTATAGCAACCAATCCTGTAGGTCTGCCACACGGCACCTGATGGTAGCCTGGCGGCTTCTGTTGTTTAGCAAGGCCAGCAGTTGGGGAAAAAAGCTAGTTGTGAAGGAATCATCATGTGGACAAGCGAGAACCCTCTGGCACCTGTATTTCTATCTGTCACCACCTGTGCCCTGGCCTGCAGAAAGTAGTGGCTGTCTACTTTTTGCCTTTTAAATTTTGTGCAAATTCAGAGGAGAGAATCCTGGGAAATTCTAGCTTAAACAAACAGGTAGAGTTGAAAACTGCTATAGGGATGGTTGCACAACTCTGTGAATATACAAAAAAATACTCTTTAAATGGGTGGACTTTATGGCATGTGAATTACATCTCAATAAAGCTGTTATTTAAATAAAACTGCCACAGGTTGAAAGCTCTAAAGAAAAGCAAGGAGATAATTAATACTAAAGTCATGATATTGTACCTTTGGGGGAGAGGACGAGGAGAGAAGGGATTGTGAAAAGGAGTCTTCCAGGTGTTAGAAAACTGTTTTCCTTGATATGGGTGGTAGTTCCACAATGTTTGCTTTATTTCATATAGTCTTCTGTAAGTATATATTATAGAGAAGACAGAAAGGACATGAATTCATAGATCAGTGGTGGTAGACCGTGGGATCAGTGCTATATGAAGTTATGGGGGCCGAATAAAACATAGTCTTCATTTTCTAGTTTTTTAATGATCAGCATATGTTAACATGGGTGATGTAAGTGCTACTTCTTGAGATCTGGAAGTTTCAGGATAGTAATTGCTTATCAGGTTGTATCTATGTTACTAAAAACCACTCTTTGGAAACCTAGAGGGTACTGATTATGATCTGTTAACAGCAGACCTCCAGGTCTCCTGACAGGTCCCTGAGTAAGTTTTGAAAATAGGATATTTATGTCACTTTTCACTGTATATATTTGATTTGAAAATTTGAATTAAGATTTCTTTGTACTTAAAAGTAGATTTTACAGATTCATTAACACCTTCATATCAAATCTGTTTTGATAATCTGAGAAATCAGAACATTCTTATCTAAAACTTGGAAAATGCCCTTATCTACTCTCATTTACATGGAGCCACTTTTCCTTTGAATGTTTATTATGATTCTTTATTCTCTTTGTAATGAGGAAGCAATTGTTGAAATCAAGATATGCAGCTTTCCTGCCTAGGGCTGTAGTTGTACCATAGTAGGACATGGATGTAAAGGTTTTTATAAAAGTTCAAAAACAAAGAGTATTAGGTATCATTTGTATGCAAAAACTAGAAAAATTTTTTGCTGTAGTTACGTTAACTTTTAGCTTTTTCTTTCAGTGTAGACCATATATATAGAATGTGTTTTTGGGTGAGACGATTTAACTTTTTAACTAAAAGGAGCCCCCATATTGATTATTTCCACATGAGTTAAATTTATAATAGTAAAGCCTCATCAGTATTACTAAACCACGTTGGCAGGATTCTTGCTGTTGAAGCCTAGTTGAGAGGAGGATTCAGAGGAGTCTGACTAGAGTTTGGTTAAGGAGACGCTAGTCCTAAGTCTATTTACAGAACCTCCCAAAAGAACACAAGTTTAAGTAAATAAAAGGTGGCCATGGTCTTTGAGGGATGACAGACATAAAAAGTGACTGCAATATGGTATGATAAAGGAGTATAATGGAATTATAAAGTATGTATGTGCAAGAAGAATTTGAGGCACAAAGGAGGCAGTGATGAAGTCCACTTTTTTCAAATATTTAACATATGAATGTTAGATATTTGAAAAAAAAAAAAAGACAGCAAAGCTATATAATAAAAGATGATTAGGAGTTTGCTAAGCAGATAAAGATAATCGGCAGGAAAGCTTTCCAGGCTGAAGGTACCCCATGTATGGAGGACATGTGTGCCCTGCATCTGTCTCCTCACAGAGCTGCGCGAACAGACGTGAGTTAAGGGCATGTACTTTAATGTGGTTGATAATTTTAATCACATTCTGCAAAACGTTGTTTAGTTCAGGTCACATTTTTGGCTAGCCAGCATTTCTCTGTGGATGACATGGTGTGCAGACTCATGTTCAGAAGTGACTGCCCTGACCTGAGTCCGAGTAGTGAAACCAGAAAGCTGTCCAGTCATGGCAGCTGCTCCATCCGTGCATATACGGACACAAAATGACTTCAGTTTTCCTGATAAGTAACCATTCAAAGACACGAATAGTTCTGCAGCTGTGGTGTTGGTTGGCAACAAAAGTGCACATGACACATCCTCATGCACATCCTCCTGAAAAGTATATCACACAAAAACAAGCATTGTTGCCTTGTCAACATCAGTAGACTCCGTCAATCTGGATTGGGCACCACAGTGACTCATTAATCCTCTGTAACAATTGTGCCTCAGTATCCTCTGCTGTTTCATCAACTGTAACACCATGGCAAGTATTTGTGTATCTAAACATTGAAAAGGTAATACATTGTGTTATGTTAGGACATCACTATGTGATAGGAATTTTTCAGCTCCATTATAATCTTATGAGACCACTCTCATATATGCGGTCCATCCTTGTAGTGAATGACTATATTAGTTTTATCTCTCACTATTTCTGATCTACCAGTAAACCTACTGAGATATCAATTAGGTCCAAGTTGTTAATCGTATTATAGAAATCTCTGTGCTTACTGATTCTTTGTTTACTCTATCGATTAAAGGTGGTGTATTAAAATATTCAGATTTGTCAGTTGTTACTTTTGTCAATTTTTGCTTTGTGTATTTTTTTTTTTTTTTTTTGAGACAGAGTCTCACTTTATTGCCCAGGCTAGAGTGAGTGCCATGGCGTCAGCCTAGCTCACAGCAACCTCAAACTCCTGGGCTCAAGCAATCCTGCTGCCTCAGCCTCCCAAGTAGCTGGGACTACAGGCATGTGCCACCATGCCCGGCTAATTTTTTTTTTCTATATATATTAGTTGGCCAATTAATTTCTTTCTATTTATAGTAGAGATG
>VSMD01056165.1:0-23264 GCA_008750895.1 Mirza zaza
GCCTCGGTGCACGGGATGTGGTCTGCAGGTCTGACCTCTGGGTCCCAGAGTTCAAACTTTGTCCCCACCAGGGAGACGAGTGCCTGTCCCCATTCACCCACAGGGAGCCCAAGCTGGGTCTATGTCTCTCAACCTCAGGCTCTGCCCGGTTCTCCTGGGATCACCGTGCCAGCAGCACCTGGTAGGGCTGGCGGGCAGAGAGTTCACAGTCTGAGTTCCCCTTAGTCAGCTGTTGTAGGGCCCCAAAAGGGAAGGTCCCGTTCCCTGGAGGTGTCTCCGGCTGGTGGCTATATTGTCTCTCTGTCTCTCTGGGCAGCCGCGGGTAGGGTCGGGGGAGGGGAGGAGGAGGCAATATGGCGTCTGCCGCGCGGCTCGGGTCTGTGCACACGGAGGCGCCCCGAGGAGTTGGGAGCCTGGTGCCGCATCCGCTACTGGCTTACCACTCACTGGCGGCGGCCGTCGCTGGACTGGTGTCTGCAGGTCCCTCCGCTTGCTGGGGAGCCCACCAGCAGTCCGGGATGCAGGGGAGGGGAAACGGCAGATCCACCTACCCTTCCCGCTGGTCTCCGGGCTGCTCCGGGGGTCCCAGCTTCCAGTTCTCCTCCGCGACCTCCTCCCGTGGAGTCTCCCGTGGTCTCAGGTACTCCTCCTGCCGACCCTCATCTGATGTAGGCTCGTCTTCTTGCTTCTTTCTTCTAATTTCTTCTAGATTCTGTCTTTTCTTCAGAGACACTCTGTCTGGCGGTGTTTCTCATCCGCCATCTTCTCCGGGTCCTCGATATGATCTTATATAGACAGAACACTAAAGAATTCACCCAAAAACTGTTTGAACTCAATAATAACAAACGAATTCAGTAAAGTCATAGGATACAAAATCAACATACAAAAATTAGTTGTGTTTCAATACACTAATAGTGAACTATCTGAAAAAGATATCAAGAAAACAATTCCCAAGCTGGGCAAAGTGGCCCGTGCTTGTAGTCCCAGCTACTCAGGAGGCTGAGGCAGGAGGATCGCTTGAGCCCAGGAGTTTGAGGTTGCTGTGAGCTATGATGATGCCACAGCACTCTAGCCCAGGCAAGAGAGTAAGACTGTCTCAAAAAAAAAAAAAAAAAAAAAGAGAGAGAGAGAGAGACATAGACCAATGGAACAGAATAAAGTGCACAGAAACAAATTCATAAATCTACAGCCAACTGATTTTTGACAAAGGTTCCAAGAATACACATTGGGTAAAAGACAGTCTCTTCAATAAATGGTGCTGAGAAAACTGCATATCCACATGCAGAAGAATGAACCTAGACTACTGTCTCTCACCATATAGAAAAATCAACTCAAAATGAATTAAAGACTTAAATATAAAACCCAAAACTATGAAATTACTAGAAGAAAACATAGGGGAACTGTTTCATGGCATTAGGCTAGGCAAGGATTTTTAAAATAAACCTCAAAAGCACAGACGACAATATCAAAAATAGATAAATGGAATTAAAAACTGAAAAGTATAAACACAATTGTCCCTCATAGAACTCAAATTAAATCCAGAAAATCACTGTAGTAGAAACATTGTTTTGTGCTATACCTGATTTTTTAAAATTTACCTTAAAACCTAAAGTCTTAAAGTTTTAAATAATATTACTTCCCAGACATCTTTTACTCTGACTGTATATGTGCATATTTATTAATACATAAATACACAGAAATACTTTAAAAGCTTCCGTATAATACAGTGGAGAGGCCTGCGTGCACAGAAGAAAAAGGTCCTTTAAGTGATCAATACCACATATTCTACCTAGAGCCAGAGGTTTTCTTCTCACCCAGGAAATCACAGCTCCCCAAATTCTGTTCACAGAGGTGCTTTTTTGCTGCCCCTCAGCATGGCTAATTCACAGCTGCTGCCAATTATGAGAACAAGCAATCAAACAAAGCAAGAGCAAAGGCTCTTCCTCCGTGGAGGAGCGAATATTCCTCCTGGTTATTACGTCACTTTCTCCTGTGGGTTGTTATCAAATATTGAGACTCTGGTTACACTATCAAGGCCATAGGCATTTCTCGTCTCGGGTACCTATGCTCTTACCTTAAGCAACTGACCAGTCTCTGGTAACTCTCTTTGATACTGGCCTTCTCCAAGATGAGTCCTCATATTAAACAGTGCTGACAAGCATCCTCATGCCATCTTGGGTGGATGGCTGCTTGGGAGCATCGGGGTTTGCCCCTTTGCCTGGCCTGGGTAACCCACTGTATGGTGCGTGGAAATAAAGGGAGGATGTCGGGAATAATAAGGCATGCTCAGAATGCTTCACAGTTATTAATAAAAACTCAAACGGATTATAAAAGCTACCCTGTAAATGTATTAAAATGTCATTAATTTAGATATGTTTTGGTAAAAACAAATGAAGTACTGATACATGCTACAATTTAGATAAGTCTCAAAAACATAATACTCTGTACCTGGGCATGGTGGCACATGCCTGCAGTCCCAGCTACTTGGGAGGATGAGGCAGGAGCATCGCTTGAGCCCAGGAGTTGGAGATTGCAGCAAGCTATGCTACTGGACAACCCAGGCGACAGAGTAAGACCCCATCTCATAAACAAAACAAAACAAAAATAAAATATGCTCAGTGAAAGAAGTCAGATACAAAAAGTCACATATTGTATGATTTGTTTTATATGAAATAATCCAGAATAGGTAAATTCATAGATTACAGAAAGCAGATTGGGGTTGCCAGGGTCTGGGGGGAGTGAGGAATGGGAGTGACTGATTAATGGATATATGGTTTACGTTTGGGATGATGAAAATATTCTTGAACTAGATACTGCTGATGGTCATACAACATTACAAATATACTACTGTGTTTCCCCGAAAATAAGACAGGGTCTTATATTTATTTTTCCTCAAGAAGACACCCTAGGGCTCATTTTTAGGGGATGTGTTATTTTTTTTAAGTACGGTACAACAATCTACATTTATTCAAATATAGTTAAGTCATCTTCTTCTGGAACATCATCATAACTCTCCAAACCCTGAATTCCATCCTGAATTTCTTGCGACTCTATTTCCTTTAGAACCATTGGCCCCAATCTCTCATGTTGAGCAATAGAGCTCTCATAGTGCAGATGAGAAGGGCTGCTCGTCTTCTTTACTGCTCTGCGACAAAATGCATGCGACAAAATGCATGGGTTGTGCAGATATGCTGTGCAGCCACACCCATCACTAGGTCTTATTTTCGGGGTAGGGTTTATATTGCGCAAATGCTTAGAAATCCTGCTAGGGCTTATTTTATGGGTAGGTCTTATTTTCGGGGAAACACAGTAAATGTCACTGAATTGTACACTTTAAGATGATAATTTTATGTCATGTGAATTTCACTTCAATTAAAAAGCACAGTATGTTTTGGTAATTGCATAATTTCTTGGGAAGAATTTTAAAATGTTTATATTTTTATGCAAGAGCTGGCACAAGCACTCTCAGCACCGTGACTTTCTTTTTTTTTTTTTTTTTTTTCTGAGATAGAGTCTCACTCTGTCACCTAGGCTGGAATGCAATGGCTTAATCATAGCTCACTACAGCCTCAAACTCCTGGGCTCAAGTGATCCTCCTGCCTCAGCCTCCTGACTAGCTGGGACTACAGGCATATACCACCACATCCAGTTATTATTTTTTGTATATATGAGGTCTCATTATATTGCCCAGGCTGGTCTTGAACTCCTGGCTTCAAGCAACCCTCCTGCCTCAGTCTCTCAAAGTGCTGGGATCACAGGTGTGACCCACTGCATCCAGCCAACTTTTTACCTTCTGAAAGATTGTATTCCAAGGTTTAAAATCTCCTCATCTGTTTTTTGTTTTTTGTTTTTGAGACAGTGTATCACTCTGTTGCCTGGGTTAAAGTGTCGTGGCAACAGCCTAGCTCACAGCAACCTCAAACTCCTGGGCTCAAGCGATCCTCCTGCCTCAGCCTCCTGAGTAGTTGGGACTACAGGTATGCGCCACCATGCCCGGCTAATTTTTTCTATATATTTTTAGTTGGCCAATTAATTTCTTTCTATTTTTAGTAGAGACGGGGTCTTGCTCTTACTCAGGCTGGTTTCAAACTCCTGACCTTGAGTGATCCTCCCACCTCGGCCTCCCAGAATGCTAGGATTACAGGTGTGAGCCACCGCGCCCGGCCCATCCTTGTCTGTTAATAGCTTTGGTGACCCACAAAATGGAGATTGTCAGGCTCAAAGTAGCTGGAAATAAATGGCCCAGCAGGACAGTGTCATGGTGCATAGCCTAGCCACTGCATCCACACCAAGGCTTATCAAGTTGTGACAATGTGGATACCCATACTTGGAAAGTGGCAGTGCCACTGTCATAGACCCACACTTTCCCCTATCAGAGAGGTCAGTGCCAATGGTATAATAGCATCTTCCTGTTCCTTGGTTTTTCCCTTAAATGTGAAGATGGACAGAACACCTCTCACTCGATGAGTCCACGATTGCTCCCACTCTGCATGTTCTCTTGCAATATTACTTGGCACTCTTCCCAACAAGGGGCAGAGTATATTTCTCCTCTTGAATCAGAGCTGGCTCTGTGACTTGTTATGACTAATAGAATGTGGCAGAATTGACACTGGGTGACTTCCAGGCCTAGGCTATAAGTTTTACAGTTTCTGTGTTTGCCCTCTTGGAAGCCAGCACCACAGAAAGAAGTTTGGACTGTCCTGCTTGAGAGGCCACACAGAGAGCAAGGCCCTGGAGGGGGAGACTCCACGTGGGAGAGAATAATACAGCCCAACTAGTAGCCAGCACCAACTGCCAGCCATGGGACTGAGACCATCTCGGATGTTCCAGCCTTGACTAAGCTCCCAGCTGAATGAAGTCACATGAATGACCCTAACTAACACCATGTGAAGCAGAAGAACCACTCCTCATAAGTCAGTCAACACACAAACTCATAGGAAATAACAAATTGTTGTTGTTGTTTTTCTGTTTTGTTTCTTGTTTTGAGACAGAGACTTACTTTGTTGCCCAGGCTAGAGTGCCGTGGCATCAGACTGGCTCACAGCAACCTCAAACTCCTGGGCTCAAGCAATCCTACTGCCTCAGCCTCCTGAGTAGCTGGGACTACAGGCATGCACCACTATGCCTGGCTAATTTTTTCTATATATTGTTAGTTAGCCAATTGATTTCTTTCTATTTATAGTAGAGACGGAGTCTCGCTCTTGCTCAGGCTGGTTTCGAACTCCTGATCTTGAGCAATCTGCCCGCCTCGGCCTCCCAGAGTGCTAGGATTACAGGCTTGAGCCACCACGCCCGCCTAAATTGTCGTTATTTTAGGCCACTAAGTTTTGGGGTGGCAGCACTACACTTGACATGCAGACAAAATGGCAGAGTGTATGGTAAACTCCTGGGAATAGCTTGCAACTACCTACAAAACCTAACAGACTGATTTGTAGAGGACCTAAAGCTCAAAATTCCTATGACAAATCCCATCCAGAGGCATATGACTTCCTTAGGCAGACTGCTGACCAGTGGAACAAGAAATAATAAAAGGACCTTCAGGGAATGAGTGGAACCGACAAGGGAGAGCCAGCTATTGTTATCTGTTCTAAAATATTTTTTGGCATTGTCTGTAGTGTTCTAGTAGCCATACAATGAAAACTTTTCTTTGTGTTCTTTCTCTATTTCTCCATTGAACAGGTTAGACCTGTGCAGTCTGATAGCACAAGTCACTGATATCTAGGACCACATTGGATTTCCTAGATGCCACCATGGCAAGAGGAAGTATCACAATGCAGAAAATGCTCAGAAAAGCTGAAGACAATGACTACAGATTGCAATTCAGAGAGTGAGTTAAGCTTCAGACAACCACAACTGTCTTCGATAAAGGAGTTTGGGTTGAGAGCATATTAATCTTGACTTTTATTCATTCAAATTATAATAATTTATAACTAACCTCAGGTGGAGTTTTATAACAAGTTGGCTGGGAACTTGACCAATGTGGGTTGGCTCAGCTCATCCCTCAGCATTGTGGTGCCAAAGCATGCATTGTGCCTCTCCCCAGGGGCCGCTTGGCTTCAGGGCAAAGAGTTTCTTTGCAGCAGTCAATACCAGCCCATCCTCTTGCCTCCCAAGCTATAATTGGATACTTTGAATCTGGAATTACCACCTCATCAGAAATGTCACTTATAAAGGTAACTCAAATAACCAGATTCAAGACACCCAGCCTTACAGAGCAAAGACTAAACTGAAGAGGAGGAGATGGGCTGCAGCCTGCCCTGACCACCTGGAGGGTCACAGCCTTAGGAAGAAGTGATCCGGGAAAGCCACCCCCAGATGGATAGGGGCTGCAGTCAGGACCTAGTGGGGACAAGTTTTCTATTCTGTCTTCCTGAAACAAAGGCAGCAGAAACAATTCTAGAACAATGGAAACAAAAAATACTTCTTGTTGCACTGTGTACAAAAGACGGGACAAATGGCATACACACAAAAATAGACGTAGCAAATACATACACAAAAATCACCTGCGGCCCTGAACTACCAGAAATAGGTATTGTTCAAAGGGGTTTGTCTTCGGGTTCTGTTAGAAGTTTCTTCCCTAACAGTGGAAAACAGTTAAAGAGGATCACGTTATTGTGTGTATAAGTCTTGATATTTTAATTGCATATGTATTGTATAAAGTAAGCTTTCATCTGATTTCCACTGTCTGTGAGAGTTAAAATAAAAATACAACCGACTCACAAATTGAGTTAATGATCTTAACAGAAAAATGATAATGAAGACACCATGAATGTGTACTAACGCCACTGAACAGCACACTTAAAAAACAGTTAAGCTGGAAAACTTTGTTATGCGTATTTTACCACAATTTAAGAAAAATTTTAAAGAAAAAACCAATGAGATTTCTGCGTGCAGGCAGGACTGGGAAGGCAGCAAAAACCCATATTCTCCCACTTCTAAAAGCCATAAAAAAACACACAAGAAGAAAGAGAATGCGCCGCAGGCCCACGTTCAGTGAAACCAGGAAGCAGACAACCGTGACTCCAAGTACCAGAGGGAGGAGCAGAGGCGAGAAGAACCTGTAAGGTCGGAAACCGCCAGGGTGTGGCGAGGCAGTGTCGGGGCGGGAGACGAAGGGATCCAGCCCCGCAGGATCTGGCCGCGGCGGGCAGATCTGAGCAGGAGGGATGGCCGGCAAGCGGGGAAGGACGGAGTCGGCGCGGAACTCGCAGGCGGCCCGCGGCGGCCGCGCCCACAGTCCTAGAGACGCGAGCTGCGGGACGGCGCCAGGAGAGGGCGCCTGGGAGCTGAGAAAGCGCCAAGGCGCCTGCCGTCCCTGAGCCCGGAGGGTCCCTGTGCTTGTGGCTGGTAGTGAGGAAAGACCACAGTACAAACACGAGTGCACAAAAGTGAAAGTGCTGCGTTTGTAAGAAGAAAAAGACCCCACAAAGCAAAAGGTCTTAGCAGCAGCAGCAGCTCACCAGAAAAAATGTTTTAAAACGTTGAGTCAGAGGCTTTCACAGACAGAGTGGTCCAATCCCTTCCTGTCATAAACTCTTATTGATGCTCAATTTGTCACCAGTGTGGCCAGTAGGAGCTACTTCAAGCTGGCTCGCGTGTCCTTTTGCCATTTTCCCAACACTTTCTGACACAACAGAGATGTTCTTGGCTCACCTTGTACTTCTTTTGCCAGGTGATGGTAGGAAATATGCATATAATAAAGACACCTATAATTTCCCATAAACATGCCCTCTTACATCGCTCTCCTTTCTCTTACACTAAAGATCAGGATTCCTGAAGCTAATTTCTTATTTTCCTTGTCCTACAATATGAAGAACACAGTCTTTAATACATAGCACCCACGTGAAAAGAGAAGTCTGTGATTGGGAAAGGGGCGCAGACTCAGTCACAGGCTCCCAGCTGGGAGGTCAAGGTTGCTCCTCCTCCCACCCCCCTGCTCCCAGCTGATAGTCCAGCCGGCCCCCAGAGGGCAAGAGCTCCCCCACAAACCCCAGGAAGTTAAGAAGTGACTGGCGGTCCCAGTGGCCCTCACCTGTAGTCCCAGCTACTGGGGGAGGCTGAGGCGGGAGGATGACTTGAGCGCAGGAGTGTGAGGTTGCTGTGAGCTAGGCTGACGCCACAGCACTCTAGCCCTGACAGGTGACAGAGCCTCAAACAAAAAAGAAAAAAACAAGAAGTGGCCTGTGCTGATCCAACCCAGCTTCAAGCTCAAAGCCAAAAGCCAAAAGCCACTTATTTATTAACAAGTGGTGGGCCTCTTTGGAGTTTGGCAAAAACGTAGCTCATACTTTTTGACTTTGTGTTCATTGAGTAGTGACAACAAGGACACCAATACTTGGGAAGTGGCAGTACCACTGGCTGGCACACATCCACACTTTTCCCTATCGGACACCTCAGTGCCAACTGCGTAACAACCTTTTGTCCCTCAAACTCTCTGTCAGGCATGGGGAGGGACAGGGCCCTCCCTGCTCCATGGGGTGCACCTTTCCAAAGGCAGCTTTACCATTTTATTTCACTCTGCAGGAACATACACTCACCATGGGCTGCAATGCAGTTGAAAGTGTAATAGAGAATAAATTTTAAACATTTTTTTAAAATGTTTAATTGTGGTAAAATACACATACTGTAAACTTTACCATCTTAACCATTTTTTTTTTTTTTGAGATAGAGTCTCACTCTGTTGCCCAGGCTAGAGTGCTGTGGCGTCAGCCTAGCTCACAGCAACCTCAAACTCCTGGGCTCAAGCAATCCTCCTGCCTCAGCCTCCCGAGTAGCAGGGACTACAGGCACGCGCCTGGCTAATTTTTTTCTATATTTTTAGTTGTCCAGCTAATTTCTTTCTATTTTTTAGTAGAGGCGGGGTCTCGCTCTTACTCAGGCTGGTCTCGAACTCCTGAGCTCAAACGATCCACCCGCCTTGGCCTCCCAGAGTGCTGGGATTACAGGCCGAGCCACCGCGCCTGGCCAACCATTTTTAAGTGTACAGTTTAGTGGCATTAAGTATATTCACAGTGTTGTGCAACCATCACCACCATCCACCTCCAGAACTTTTTAATCTTCCCAAACTGAAACTCTGTCCCCATTAAACACCAACTTCCCATTGTCCCCTTCCCCAATCTCTGGCACCTGCTACTCTACTATCTGTCTTTATGGATTGGACTACTCTAGGGACCTCCTAGAAGTGGAATCATACAGTACTTGTCTTTTTATGATGGGCGTTTGGGAGTATATAATTTTGAAGTCTCTTTATAACTAAACAAACACTAAATAGTTTAATTGTAGTGGAAATTCTGTCTGGTTTAAGGATGAGCTCTGAGCTAGATTGTAAATATGGATCAGATTTGGAAACAAAACATTTTTTCCAAGTCAAAGAAGAAAAATTGATTTAAAAATACAAGGAAGAAGAAATTAAGAAAGAAAACAAAGCAACAAAAGCCCAACAGGTTTTTCTGGAGTAAAATTTCACAAGACTGTAAACTAACAAAATTTGTGTTTCTTCTCTGTGGTGACCATGTGACTAACACAGCGAGCTGATTTGGGGAGTGGAGGCACTACAGATTTTAACCCATTCAAATTTTGGCTATTTGTACCAAAACTTTCCAGCTATCATGTGTTGATTCTGTTTGCTTGTGTAGGAATCAAAACTTCTGAGAATTACTGGTGAAGATGGTCCAATAAGGTATATCTAAGTTCAAAACCAATTTGAACCTTGGTCAGAAATGGCACAGAGGCATTCTCTTTGTGGCACGTTCAATGACGTTAATAGATACAGAACTCTTCCAATTTTCTTCTTGAGCCCATTTTAGTTAAGTTCTTTCTTTCTTTCTCTCTTTCTCTCTCTCTCTCTTTCTCTCTCTCTTTCTTTCTCTCTTTCTTCTTTTGGAGACTGTCTTGCTCTGCCGCCCTGGGCTGGAATATAGTGGCAGGATTCATAGCTCACTGCAGTCTTGAACTCCTGGGCTTGAGCAATTCTCCTGCCTCAGCCTCCCAAGTAGCTGGGACTACAGGTGCACACCACCATGCCCAGACAATTTTCCTATCTCCTGTCTCAAAGAAAAATAAAAGCTAAAATCCAATGGATGTAAATCTATTTCTAACACAAAATCAAAAGCAATGGATGATTCTTGAAGACATTATGCTAAGTGAGATAAGCCAGTCACAAAAGGACAAATACTGTAGGATTCCATTCATATGAGGTCCCTAGAGTAGCCAAATTAACAGAAAGCAGAATGGTGGGTGTCAGTGGCTGGGGAGGGGGAAATTGGGAATTAGCAATGAAAGGGACAGAGTTTTGGTTAAGGAAGAGGAACAAGGTCTGCAGATGGACGGTGGTGATGGTTGCACAACACTGTGAATGTACTTAATGCCACTGAACTGTACACTTAAAAATGGTTGCAGTGGTACATTTTATGCTATGTATATTTTATCACAACTTAAAAAATGTCAAAGGCAAATGAGCAGCTGGTTCCTTGTCTATAGCCGTAGGAGCCATGGCTGACTGGACCAAGCTGAGAGTGGACTCAAGATGGCGGCAGCTCCTCTAGCGCCTAATCGGCTCTCCGCGGGGAGGCACTTAGGAGTAGTCGGATTAGAGACAAGTTCAACATCTAATCTTCCAGCCTGGCCAGGGCCCCAGCTGGCAGCGAAGGTGGGAGACACAGGGACAGATCTGTCCTGCCTTTCCTTGGGGTTCAAGCCCTCAGCTCTCTCCAGCTCTGCTGCACACCTGCTCTCCACCTTCCTCTCTTGCTCCTCCCTGCGATCATCCGTCCTTCGCAAAAGTGCAGGGCCCCAAATGAGCTCGCACTGTGCCTGGGGACACATGTGCCCTCAGGGTGCTGGCTGACTTTCTAGGCGGTAATCTGCTTTAGGCTAAAATGGGACTTGATCTTCTGTTAGCCCTAATCCTCGATTAGCACCCAACTGTGCATGGGCCATGAAGGTCCAGAACTTCTTGCCTTTCCTAGCCTCCTTCTGCCGCTGCCACCTCTAGTCTCCTCCCCCAAGACATGGGTAGCATGGCACTGAGGTCAGGCATTAGCATAATCCCGGACAAGGGCAGGCAGGGGGAGCAGGGGGACAACTCGATGGCTCCTATTCTGCTGGAGCCCCTCCTAGACAGCACATGACCACCTCAAAGGTTTTCCAAAGACGTGGCACTGACGGATGAATGGATAAACAAAGCATGGTCTGTCCAGATAATGGACTCTAATTCAGCCTTAAAAAGGAAGGAAATTCCAAGACATGCTCCAACATGGCTGATCCTTAAGGACATTGTGCTCAGTGACATGAGCCAGTCACAAAAGGACAAATACTGTAAGATTCCACTTGTGAGAGACTTGGAATAGTCAAATCATGGACAGAAAGTAGAAGGGTGGGTGCCAGGGGCTAGGGGAGGGGGTGGCAGCCCTGAACGCCCAGGGCAGCCTCCTGGGGCGGGGAGCGGGGGGCAGGCCAAACTGGTTATCACCCTGTACACAGAAGGGGAATTGGAGCTCAGAGGGAGGGGTCGTCCTGTCCAAGGCCACCTAGCCAGTTCATGGTAGTGCTGGGACAAGGCTGACCAGCCGTCCCATGCTCAGAATGGACCTGGTTGGGCAGGTGATCTCAGAGCAGGCCCATTTCTGGGTCTTACATTCTCATAGCCTTTGATTCTTTGACCCTGGTAGGAACAGGCAGATAAAGCTCTCTGGGATCCAGAAGGAAGGAAAAGCATGGACTTGGAAATAACAATGACCTGGGGTTGAGTTCTAGGGAGTTTACTGTGTTACATCAAGCTACATAGTGAAGCTTACGGCCTTGTACACACTTCAGGGACCTCATCTGTAAAACGGATAACAACCACACTCCCCTTGCAATGAGGTGGGGAGGAGCACACACAGTGACCTGGGAGCTCACCCAACAAGCATGGCCCTGCTGTAGCAGGCCCTCCACAGTAGCAAACATGCTAGTGGAAATAAGTACTATATCACTGTACAGTTCCAGTAGGTGGGTGATACCCTTGTCATTAAGCATTCACAAGTCTCTACTGAGCATCCATTACGTGCCTGGCCCCATGTAAGCGACTGCAGGAGACTACGCTGCTCACAGGCAGAGTGGAAAGTTAATTTAAGGGGGCCCAGGTGGAGCAAAACCTCAGGGCAGCCATGGCTGCAGGATGTGGTCCAGAGGGGGGCTTCAGGGCAGGGGCTGTGAGGCTGGGGTTTTCAGGGAGGTCTTCCTGTGGGGGGTACCTAGCTAGGCTCTAAAAAAGCACTTAGTTGAAAGACGAGAAGAAGAAAGACATTTGGTGGCTTTTTGTCTATTTACAGAGTTGTGCAGCCATTACCACTATCTAATGTTTTAAACAATTTTAACATGTACGGTTGAGTGGCATTAAGCACATTCATGGTATTGTGCAGCCATCACCACCATCCATCTGTAGAACTTGTTGATCTTCCCAAATCAAAACTCTGTCCCCCTGTAATCCTAGCTCTCTGGGAGGCCGAGGTGGGCGGATCCTTTGAGCTCAGGAGTTCGAGACCAGCCTGAGCAAGAGCGAGACCCCATCTCTACTATAAATAGAAAGAAATTAATTGGCCAACTAATATATATAGAAAAAATTAGCCGGGCATGGTGGCACATGCCTGTAGTCCCAGCTACTTGGGAGGCTGAGGCAGCAGGATTGCTTGAGCCCAGGAGTCTGAGGTTGCTGTGAGCTAGGCTGACGCCACGGCACTCACTCTAGCCTGGGCAATAAAGTGAGACTCTGTCTCAAAAAAAAAAAAAAAAAAAACTCTGTCCCCATTAAGCTCTAACTCCCAATTGTCCCCTCCCCTAGCCCCTGGCACCCACCCTTCTACTTTCCGTCCATGGATTTGACTATTCCAAGTCTCTCACAAGTGGAATCCTACAGTATTTGTCCTTTTGTGACTGGCTCATGTCACTGAGCACAATGTCCTTAAGGATCAGCCATGTTGGAGCATGTCTTGGAATTTCCTTCCTTTTTAAGGCTGAATTAGAGTCCATTATCTGGACAGACCATGCTTTGTTTATCCATTCATCCGTCAGTGAACACTCAGGTTGCTTCCAGCCTTTGGTTATTGTGAATACTGCTGTGAATGTGGTGTACATATATCTCTTGGAGACCTTGCTTTCAAGTCCTTTAGGTATATACCCAAAAGGGGAGTTGCTGGATCTTATGATAATTCTATGTTTAATTTTTGAGGAGCTGCCAAACTATTTTTTTTCACAGTGGCTGCACCATCACAATCTAATTTTAGAACATTTTTATCACTCACAAAGGATTCCCTATACCCATTAAGGAGTCACTCTCCATTTCCTCCCCTCCCCCTTCCTGGCAGCCGCTACTCTGCTTTCTGTCTCTGTGGATTTGCCTATTCTGGACATTTTGTAACATGGACTTGTACGCTGTGTGGCCTTTTGTGTCTGGCTTCTATCACTGAACATGATGTCTTCAAGGTTCAGTACATCATTCCTTGTTATAGACACATAATATTCCACTGCACAGATAGACCACATGTTGTTTATTCATTCATCTGTTCATGAATGTTTGGGTAGTTTCTACGTTTTGGCCTATTATGAATAGTGCTGCTATGAATATTTATGTACAAGTTTCTGTGTGGACATACGTTTTCGATTCTCTCGGGTGTACAGGAGTAGTAGTGCCAGATGCACCTTCTCTTGTAGTCAGTGAAAACACAGCTTACCACGTGCCATTGGCCATCAAATCCAGCTTTCTAAGCTGTGGCCAGGACTCTTTCCCTCCATTCCACACAGAGCCCCCAGCCCAGCACCTGGCATGTGGCAGGGACCAACCAATGCTAAAAGCTATTCTTGCTACAGGTAGCCACACTGGACCTGCACATAGCTCCGGCCTTCAGCTTGGCAGCTGGGGTTTCCCCTGTGCCTGCAAGAGGGGCAGGCTGTGTTGCTAGCAGCCCTAGGCACAGAGCCAGGAGTGCCGAAGGGTCACGGCCGCTAGAAAGGAGATGCAAAGCCCATGTCCTGGTTTCACTGAGTGTAAGGAGCAAAGCCAGAGGAGGTACCTGAAGGCATCTGAATTTGGGGACTGACTAGAGGGGAGCTGCTGGAAGCCCCAAGAGAGAATGTGCTTCCTAAGGAGAGCCTGTGGAGGGGGAACAGGGTCCTGGGTTGGAAACTGAGGTAAGACTACAGATTGGGCATTGACAGGTAATCAGCGCCCCTGCCAAGCACAGAGCCAGCAGCAGTCAGACTGTTGAGAGGGAAGTTGTGGCTGGGCAGCCCAAGGAAAGGTCATGGACTCAGGGGAAGTGGGACTTGGGTAGGCAGGAGCTGAGCTCATGGGGAGTGGGGGGAGCTGAAAGGGAAATGCATAGGGGAGCCCCCTAGGCCCACACTGCCAGAGTATTCCCCCCACCCTGGGGGAAGAGGAGCCCCACCGGCACATGTTGCACTCATCTGGGCCCACAGAAATGGTCTGCCCTGCAAAGAGGCTCTAGTTCCAGGCCTCAGCCCTGAATAGTCTCCCAGGGCTTTCAAAAGAAGCAGATGAGGCCGGGCGCGGTGGCTCAAGCCTGTAATCCTAGCTCTCTGGGAGGCCGAGGTGGGCGGATCATTTGAGCTCAGGAGTTTGAGACCAGCCTGAGCAAGAGCGAGACCCCATCTCTACTATAAATAGAAAGAAATTAATTGGCCAACTAATATATATAGAAAAAATTAGCCGGGCATGGTGGCACATGCCTATAGTCCCAGCTACTTGGGAGGCTGAGGCAGCAGGATTGCTTGAGCCCAGGAGTTTGAGGTTGCTGTGAGCTAGGCTGACGCCACGGCACTCACTCTAGCCTGGGCAATAAAGTGAGACTCTGTCTCAAAAAAAAAAAAAAAAAAAAAAAGAAGCAGATGAGAAAGGCAGCTATAGGCTTTGGGTTGCTTCCCCTGCTACACACCAATCTGAAAATCCTGACCCTTGGGTCTGCGTGACCTAAAAGCAGGTGCTGGACAGTGGAAGGGAACAGAGGACACATAAACATAACCAGAGGCCACAGTGGCTCCCACAGGCACCTGAGGCAGGTGGGGTTTGGAGTTTGGTTCCCAGCAAATCCTTCTAATCTGCCCTCAAAGGAGCTGGGAGGAGAAGGTCTAAGTCCCAGGCCCAATTAAGAGATCAGACGTTGTACTGTTTGGGAGCTTTTAAGGTGAGGAGGCCCAGGCTGATCCCACAGGCTGGTATAAAGTGCTGTGACCCCCAGGCAATGTGCCAGGGCTGGTGGGCGGCAGGGACAGGGCTTTCCACGGCCATGGCCCAGCAATGGGGACCCCACAGGTTCGCAGGTGGGCAGCCTCAGGACAGCCATGAGGACAGCACCCAGGCGAGCATCTTCACCTACACCAACAGCAATGCCACCAGAGGTGAGCGAGCAGGCACCCACACCACCGGAGGGAATCTCTCTTCTGCACACCCCAACTCACTGCAAGGGTCTTCTCCTTACCTTTTATGATGACATGAATGGGGGGTTCCTTTCCTAATATAAAAGGACACCCTAATATCGAATATGCATTTTCAAACCACATAGGCTTCCCAAACCCTTTGAAAATGCATGGCCAGGGAACAGTTTATAAACTCTAGGGTGGACCCTAGATTGCTGTGTACATTGCTAGTGCGTTCTAGTTACATGAAATACCCTGAGCTTCCTGAGGGAGGAGTGGGTCTGTCTTTACAAACACTTAGGGGCTGAAGGGGTGTCCTGAAGGCCTGCCTACCCCATAGGGGGAAGCTGGGGAATACAGCAGCAGAGGGCAAGAAACTTCTAGAACCTTAGGGTCCAAAGAGACTGTAGTAGTCATCTGGTCCAACTCCAGCCTGGGGCTTGCAGCCTTTGGCTGCACACTTCTGTGGAGAAGAGGCTTGCTTAGCACCCAGGGTAGCTTTTCCGTTTTAAGCAGTCATGGGAGAGAGGCCTCGGCCCAACAGAGAGCAGATTTGTTTGTGTGTTTTGGCAAGACCCAATTTATTAGGAGACCATCTCTTTTCTGGGGTGTTGGCAGATACTGACACTCAATGCCCAGACCAATTAAACCACTGGGGATGCAAAATGATGACATTCTGACATCTAACTCTGTCTTCATCTATTAGCTGTCTACTTTGATAATGAGAAACTGCTCTAATTTCTGCTCTTGGGTTCCCCAGGGGTACAGTGTGCACTAGAGGTGAGATAAATGCTTGATTCTTCCCTTCTATTTCTGTTTTCAAAATAATGAATTGCCTTCCCTGTGGATGCCAATGGGTTTTACATCTGGGAGTCCTGTTCTCAAGGATTTTGGGTACAATTAGAATTAGAATGTCAAATAATTACTCATTTGTTTATCTCACAACACACACACACACACACACACACAATAGTCTCAAAAAAACAACACCAAAACTACCAGCAATAATATGATTACCAAAAACTTGACATTTTTACAAGTCCTTTTATCCTTAGGGTATATGCCACTAGGTCATGTAGTCAAGTCCCTCTCTGTGTGAGTATGCCACTGAGTGGGATGCATTTACGTACATTTATTTTGGTTTTGATTATCAGGGATTGTTTTTCAAATTTTAATTTTGTTTTATAATTATGTAATAAAATAGCTTGAAGTTTCCAAATTGAAATCTAGCAAAGAAAGTGTATTTGAAGAAGTCTAGCTTCTCTTCCTGCCCACCCCCGACCTGATTCCCTCCTTTCCTGTATTTCTTAGAATCACTTTGCCTAGAAGTTGACTTTGATTCTCTTGCTCATTTCTTCATGAAATCACTTCTGGAACTTTTAGGAGGGAGGAGCAGGCTGGGACACTGCTCTGGTTGCTAGAAGTTCCTTTTTTTTTTTTTTTTTGCAAGCATGGAAATGAAGTTTATTGAGGAGAGAAAGATAGGATTATAGGGCAAGAGCATGATATAGGTTAACAGAGCGTGGTACATATGCCACAGATGACTACCAGACCCATTGTCACAGCAAAGGGAGAGCCAAAGGAAGGGCGCAAACCAAGAGGGTTGCTAGAAGCTCCTCTCCCCTCCACAACTCCTGCATGGACCCTCCTTTGCCCCTCTTGTCCCAGTTTGGACTTCATTGGTTTTCAGGGAACTGTCAGGAACTCTGTTGGCTGCCTTGTTTTGAGAGGTTGTAGCACCTAGATTCTTCTACTCCCCTGCACTTTCCTGCAACTGGAGGATCCCAAACACCACTCAGTTTCAGCTGCTCTTCTCAAATTAACCTGCTGTACTTTCTGGGAACAATATGTTGGCAGGTTAGGGGTTCTCTGTTCCTGGGCCCATCAGCAGCCCCATTGCTCTTCTTCACTCCCTTTTGCGCAGACACCGATCCCACGCAGGTCTTGAGTTATCAACAGTCTCTCCCTGTTGTTCATATTGGGGGTTCCTGGGGTCCTGTGCTGTCTGGCATGGTTGCAGATATTGTTAATGGGTTTCTGGGAGCTCCCTATATTAGGTGCAAATGGGGCCCTGACACAGCAGGAAGTGTCATGGGGTCCAGCTGTACTAGGGGTGAGATTTACTGGTCTCTCCTAGCCACAGCCAGGAAGTCCCCATTTTTCTTAAGCTAGTTCCAGTTGGATTTTGTAACACACAACCAAAGAATCTTGGTAAATCCAGGAGATTCTCTGTGGATGCTTTCACAAGTGTGCCAAGAGGTCTAATATGGCAGCAAGGACTGTGTTCTGCCAGAAATGATGGTGGTGGAAAAGGTCTTTCCAACACGAAAAGTACAGTGTAGAGCCACTGTATTACAATAAAGACGAGTTACCCCTCATTTTTATTCTGTATGGAGATTTCTTAGGACTGTCATGACAAAATACTGGCATCTGAGTGGCTTAAACAACAAAAATTTATCATCTCCCAGTTCTGGAGGCCAGAAGTCTGAGACCAAGGCGTCAGCAGGGTTGGTTCCTACCAGTGACTCTGAGGGAGAATCCATTCATTCCATGCCTCTCCCCAGCTTCTGGGGGTTGCCGGCAATCTGTGGTATCTCGTGGCTTGTGGAAGCATCAACCCACTCTCTGCCTTCGTCTCCACATGATGTTCTGTGTGTATGCAAATGTTCCCTTTTATGGGGATACCAATCATATGGATTGGGGACCATACTAACGACCCTGTTTTAATTTGGTCACCTCCGTAAAGACCCTGTCTCCAAAAACAGTCACATTCTGAAGGTACTGGGGATTAGGACTCCAGTATATGAATTTCATTAATTCACTCATTCATTCACTTTCTGAGCATCTGTTGTATGCTGGACACTGTATGTGACCACGCATGAGGCACAGTCTCTAGTGAGGGAGGAAAGACTTGTATTTGTGTCTTAGTACCAGTTGCTATAAGAAATTACCATAGATTGGGTGGCTCTTAAACAATAGAAACTTATTTCTCACAGTTCTGGAAGCTGGAAGTCAGGGTGCCAGCATGATTGGGTCCCGGCAAGGGCCCTCTCCCCAGTTGTAGGCTGTCAGCTTCTCACTGTGTCCTTACATGGCAGAAAGAGAGCTGGAGAACTAGAGAGTTCTCTAGGGCTTCTTTTAATATGGGCACTAATCGCATTCGTGAGGGCCCCAACCCGCTCCGCTTGTGTGAGCTAAATCACCTCCCAAAGGCTCCATCTCCTAATCCAATGACCTTGGGGGTTAGGATTTGAACACAGGGACTCATGGGGGTGCTACAGTACATGGCAGAGCATGACAGATGCATGAGCTTCCCAAGGGGCTGAGTTGACAGCAGCTGGGGAAATGGAAAGGCTTCCATAAGGCAAAGGCTTCTGAGATGGGCTTTACAGTATGAAAGGGTTTGTCTGTGGGAAGGCAGAGGACTCTGGGAGCAAAGACGTGATAACAGAATGATGAGGAGCATTCCCGGGAAGCAGCGCAGGAAGTGGGGCTGGGGGAAGGGAGGGGACAGGGGTGCAGGAGCAACACTCAGTGAAGATGAGGAGGAGTTCTGTCAGATTCAAGGTGCCAGTGGGGATGACCAGCAGGCAACAGCCTCTGGCATGAAAGACAGGATGAAGGGGAGGTTGAGGATAGGCAAAGCTAGAGGGAAAGAGCCCATTGCAGAGCTCAATGAGTGTGTCGGGCAGGAGGGTGGGGTGGGCTGCGGGGAGGCTCTGACGGAGCAGATCAGGGTGGTCCAGGTGGGTGATGTTGCTGCCCAGCTCCTCTCTATTCTGTACCTCCTGCCTCCAGGCCCCTTTGAAGGCCCCAATTACCACATTGCTCCCAGGTGGGTGTACCACCTCACCAGCGCCTGGATGATCTTTGTGGTCATCGCATCCGTCTTCACTAATGGGCTCGTGCTGGTGGCCACCATGAGGTTCAAGAAGCTGCGCCACCCTCTGAACTGGATCCTGGTGAACTTGGCAATCGCTGACCTAGCAGAGACCATCATCGCCAGCACCATCAGTGTTGTGAACCAGATCTATGGCTACTTCGTGCTGGGCCACCCTCTGTGTGTCTTGGAGGGCTACACTGTCTCCCTATGTGGTAAGCTGGTCGGGGCCCAGGCTCAGGGGAGACCCAGCCTAGTATACGTAAAGACAACATTCACACAGCAAACCCCTAGCCAGCCAGCAGTGCATGCATGTGAGGCACACATGCAAAGGGAGACAGATGCACAGGGTCATCAGAGGGGCAGGAGGAGGGGCTCTCAGGGTTCTGGAGGCTTCCATCTGAGCACTCACTTTAAATTTGGCTTGCCTGAGCCCAACAGACCCTGAGTTCCTACTCTCGAGTCAGGCTCTACCCAGGGACAGTGAGTTTGGGGCTGTGGGGCTGGCATGAGAGAAGACAGATCTGGAGCCAGATAATCCTAGCACAGTATGGGGGGGGGGCACCCTAGACAGAACTCCAACCCAAACCAGGGATGCACATCCTTTCAGCTCCCCTGTGTCTGTTCTTCCTCTGAAAAAGACATGATTCCCATTAGAGCTCTCAGGACATTGCAACTAAAGCCCAGATCTCTTTCCCCATCCCCATCACTAATACCTCTGTGGGCAACCATTCCACTCAGCTCAATAAACAGTAGCTAAGAGGTGCTAGCATGCCAGACTCTGTGCTGAGGAGGGGGCCTTATGTCCACATAGCGACCACATAGTGCTGTCAGCAGTGCTCTCAGGCAGGAAGTGGGCTGGGGCAGGATGGCTAAATAGAGGCCGGGAGCAGTTGGTGGTCCAGTCAGGGGGAGAGAGGAGGCCTTGGATGTTATGCTGAGGAGCTGGGACTTTATATCAGGGGGAGGAGACTTGGAGGTGGGAGACCCCACTTGCCTTGCCTGGCACTTAACATCGACAGAAGCAGCTCCTGCTCTTGCCAGCCCTACCCCTACCCCACGTGACTGCCTCTCCCTGTGCAGACAATGGCCCAGACCAGACAGCGCACTTGCCGAAGCCAGAGAAGGTCAGGCAGGGAAAGTCTGTGCCCCAAGTCCAAGTGCTCTGCAGTGGGTGTGGCCTCAGTGTCACTCAGCCCTTCCCTACATCTGTGCCCATGTCTCATTCTGCCTGTGCCAGGGTCTCCCACTTGCTTTTGCCTCTCTCTATTCATGGTCTGTTCTTGGATCACTTGGGTGCCAAGCAGCCAGTGCTTCTGTGGCAGTTTTGGTGTCACAGACACCCTTGGCCCGGTGGGAAGCCTGCAGAGCCTATCTCAGAAGAATGTTTGCAAGTGTATGCATTGAGATCTATAGGCTGCAAAGGCAGCCACTTATATTGAAAAATAGTTATCAAAGTATTAAATATTAATTAGGAACATAGTCTTTCATGAAAAGTATTAGTATTAAAACATTTATTAAAAGTATTCATGGGCCGGGCGAGGTGGCTCACGCCTGTAATCCTAGCACTCTGGGAGGCCGAGGCGGGTGGATTGCTCGAGGTCAGGAGTTCGAAACCAGCCTGAGCAAGAGCGAGACCCCATCTCTACTATAAATAGAAAGAAATTAATTGGCCAACTAATATATATAGAAAAAATTCGCCGGGCATGGTGGCACATGCCTGTAGTCCCAGCTACTTGAGAGGCTGAGGCAGTAGGATCGCTTGAGCCCAGGAATTTGAGGTTGCTGTGAGCTAGTCTGATGCCATGGCACTCACTCTAGCCTGGGCAACAAAGCAAGACTCTGTCTCAAAAAAAAAAAAAAAAAAGTATTCATGGCCAGGCATGGTGGTTCACGCTTGTAATCCTAGCACTCTGGGAGGCTGAGGCGGGCGGATCTTTTGAGCTCAGGAGTTCCAGACCAGCCTGAGCAAGAGCGAAATCCTGTCTCTACTAAAAAATAGAAAAAATGAGCCGGGCACGGTGGCGCATGCCTGTAGCCCCAGCTACTCGGGAGGCTGAAGCAGGAGGATCACTTGAGCCCAGGAGTCTGAGGTTGCTGTGAGCTAGGCTGACACCATGGCACTTGTAGCCCAGGCAACAGAGTGAGACTCTGTCTCAAAAAAAAAAAAAGAAGTATTCGTGACACCATTCTGTATTAGAGTATTAAATAACAGGATCTAGCCTAACAAAATTGCTGAGATTTCAAAGTAGTGATGAGCAAAAATGATATTTCAGAATGTCTGCCACCTCTGTAAATTGATATGACATCTGTGACTTCTCTTGCTGACAGAGTCACGGGTACTGCTAACACTGCTATGTTTGTAATGGAAGGAAATTCCAAATGTCCGTGAGAAATTAGTGGAAAGGAAGATGTCTCCAGTCCATGAAGCCCTGAATTCCACACACAGACCTTGGGCATCTAAGCAGGACAGAGTGGGAGGGGTGCGAATTGAGAATGTGGGCCTAGGCTGGAAGGAGGGGCACAGGTTACTAGACACATTCTGTCTCCTTGCTCTTGGCTGGGACAACAGCACCTCAGTGTGGTCACGCTGGTATAGAGGTGGTCATCAAGAGTTCTGTGGATGGCATCAGAGGAAAGGCTGGCATATGAGCAGGCACAGGGCCTCCTGGCTCTTGCTTGCTCCCTCTGTGGGGATGGATGTCTGGATAGTGAGGACAGAGCTCTGTGAGTTCGAGGTTCACAGCTTCAAGATTCCATGACTGAGTCAGCAAGAAACTCAGTGGCCAAACCAGGAGCTCAGAGCTCCTGCTCCAGAGGGAAAGCAATTGAGGTCAAGAGGAAATAAAGAAAGGGGAAAGAGAAGTGGAAAGCAGGAGAAATTAAGCCACTGGGGTCAGCGGGGAGCAAGGTGGGAGAAGAGGCAGAATGAGATGGGGAAGAAAAGAGAAGAAAATTGATGAGCCGGCCACTGGCCAAGGGGCTCACTGCACCCTGGACCCGAACACACTTTTTAGAGAATTAGGTCTTGCAGCCACATGGGAGAACACCTCCCTATCTTGAAAGCTGTTAGCTAGTCCGGGAAGGAAGAGGTGATGTTGGAAGCTGTTCCTCCTTTGCTCTGGCTCAAAGCTGTCATCTGTCTGCTCTCCCCTGTAGGGATCACGGGTCTCTGGTCCCTGGCCATCATTTCTTGGGAGAGATGGCTGGTGGTCTGCAAGCCCTTTGGCAACATGAGATTTGATGCCAAGCTGGCCATCATGGGCATCACCTTCTCCTGGGTCTGGGCTGCTGTGTGGACGGCCCCACCCATCTTTGGTTGGAGCAGGTAAGGGTGCAAGGGTGCCAGGAAGGTGGCTTGTTTGGGATGGAGCGAGGGTCAGACTTTGTGACTTTGGGGCAAATCGCTTCCTGTCTCTGGGCCCCTTTGAGCATGCAATGTCTGTGAATGTATGAACCTGTTTGGCTGCAACATAGAACAAAGAAATGGGCTCCATGGTCCCTGAGCCTCTGGAAACATTTGTTTCTCCAAAGCGTGAGCAGCTCATGAGAGCACACACGGCTGTGACTGAACTCAGGGGATGTTTGGATTCCAGGCCTCTTTCTTGCACATTTTGCCCACCCCACAGCCTGACTTCAGAGGTTACTTGGGTTGCAGTCATACCTGTGCCTGTAGGTCATCTGTGTCCTGGCCAGGCCGATTCTTTGGGGGAAGACCCACATTTCTGAGTAAGTGGCTCTGAGAGATTGGACAGAATAGCAGATCACTGTCTTACTCAACAAGCTCGTGAATAAGTTCTCAGGAAGCTTCCATCGTTCTGGGAAACGAGCCCTGCGAACGCCCGTTTTCATCTCCCACCTCCTCACGCCAGTGACCAAGCATGTGCCTCGTGCTGCCCTGGTGGCGGTGCTACCCTGGGTTATCTCACTTTATCCTTGTGGCCACGTGGTGAGCAAATCCCTTAGTTATATT
>VSMD01056175.1:0-26165 GCA_008750895.1 Mirza zaza
AGACCTCTCTCAGTTGGAGCATGAATGGATGCCAGAGCTGTGGGTTATAAAGCAATCACCCTTTCTCTCTTCTCCCACCCACCCCTGCCTCCCTGTTACCCCCCCCCGCTCCCCCACACTGCAGGAGGGTTTGTCTCTAAGAGGTGCTGCCCCAAAGCTCCCCAAACATCAGTACTCCTAGGACTCAGGACAATTGGTTCCCCTGGTCAGGGGAGCCATAGCCAGGACACAGGGCTCTCATGGAGCCCTGGAGCTCTTGGCCAAGGATGTTGTCATATTTCTGAACCAAAAGACAAAACAGGCTAAAAGTAAGAAAAGAAATCTCCTGAATTTCCCAAGTGCCTACACTGCATACTCCCCATGTCAGATGCCATTTTCATGTTGCTTTATAGCCTGGGCCAGACGCTCAAAAAAAAACACACCCAGTTTGAGGAAGGGGTGGCTAAGGAAGATGGTGTAGGTGAAGGCGGCTGTGTGACGACTTCCCCTCACCCTTCCTGCCCTCTAGACAACTCTCTCCCTTACCTGTTTTTGCTATGGCTATAAAGGTATTTTCCCTCTGCCCCACTCCTGCCACGCCTTTATCCTGGGATCCCATTTTGGGCCTGGGGTGGGTGCACCTGGGGCTGGTCTTAGGAGGGTGCTAGTCTGTAGACTGCCTTGTACCCCCTGGGCATCCTCACATGGGTTTTCTTTGTTATTTCATAAGACTCTTTGAAGTCCAATAAAGCATGTAGGAGATTTTAAAAAAAAAAAAAAAAAGTTGGAAAAAGTTGATTCTAATCCTCATGGATGACTGAGGAGTTTAAGACTTTAAGCAGAAGTCACTACAGATGTGGTAGAAATAGCAAGAGAACTGTTAGGAAGATAGCAAGGGATTCCAGGTCTCCCAGGAACGAAAGTGGGCCCCCACCCTGGTGCTGCCTCACCTTAATCCCATCTGGAGGGACTGCCACACCTGAGGGAGGAGGAAACACCCTACAATTGGCCAATGAGAACCTAGCGTACCAACTGCAAAAGAACGCAGAGGACTCTCCAGCCCACGGGCCAAGCAGCATAGGTACAAGAGTCCAGAAAGTGACCTAGAACAACCCTGCATGTGTAGTAAGACTCAGGTCATGCAACTCCCAACTGTCCAAAGTGGTTCCATGCTGACCTCTGAACCACGAGGGAGGTCCCAGTCCAGGCACTATCCAACAGATGCAGACCACAACCAGGCCCTTTTGCAGCCCTTCTTCCTTTGCTGCAACAATGGGTCCAGTCATCTGTGCCGTATGTATCACAATCTGTAAACCTCTATCTTGCTCTTGCCCTATACTACCTTTCTCTCCTCAATAAACCTCATTTTCACACTTGCCTTACTTTGGTGCATCTGGTCATTCTTCAGCCATGAGTGCACCAAGAACCGACATTTCCAGACTGAAACCTGACAGAATTAGAAGTGGAGCCTCAAGATGTGACTGACTCACTGCAAACATGATAAAGTCTGAATGAATGAGGAGTTACTTCTTATGGATAAGCAAAGAAAGTGGTTTCTTGAGGCGGAATTTACTCCTGGTGAAGATGCTGTGACCACTGTGGAAGCAACAAAGGATTCAGAACATCACATAAACTTAGCTGATAAGGCAACAGCAGGATGAGAGGATGGACCCAATTTTGAAAGAAGTTCTACTGTGGGTAGAATGCTATCAAACAGCATAGCACACACAAAAGAAAAATCTTTCATGAAAGGAAGAGTCAACTGACGCAGCAAATTGTGTTGTCTTATTTTAAGAAATAGCCATGGCCACCCCAACCTTCAGCAGCTGCACCCCGACCTTCAGCAGCTGCACCCCTCGACCTTCAGCAGCCGCACCCTGACCTTCAGCAGCCGCACCCCGACCTTCAGCAGCCACACCCCACCTCCAGCAGCCGCACCCCGACCTTCAGCAGCCATCGCCATCACAGCAAGGCGAGACCTTTCACCAGTGAAAGACGGTAATTCACCAGAGGCTCAGATAACTGACAGCGTTTTTTAACAATAAAGTGTTTTTCAATTAGGGTTTGTAAATTGTTCTTAGGCATAATGCTATAGACCACAGTCCAGTATAAACATAAATTTTATATGCACTGGGAAACCAGACAATTTGTGTGACTTGCTCTATTGTGATACTCACCTCGCTGCAGTGGACTGGGACTGAACCCACCACACCGTGAGCTGTGCCCTTACTGTCGATCCAAACTGGCAACGCCTCAGTCATAAACATTTTGTAAAAGTGCAATTTCATGGCTTTCAGTGATATCCTGTAACTTGTACTGCCTAATAACAATCCTTGAGTGACTTCATTTAATGATAAATAGCTAAGAATTAATTTATAATTCAAATACCAACTGCATGCAAATAAATTCTTGCAAAACAGAAGTGAGGAAGTAATTTTCTGCTTCACTGACCTGTACTTATGATATAAAAATTAATCAAGAACCTCACAATATTTTTTAAACAATAATTTTATTGTAGAAAAAAAATATTCCAAACACTTTTTCTATTATAATCAAGTCCAGCATTAAAATATTTCTCTATAATATATATTGTATGCCAACTAATGACAAAAGAAAGAGAACCGTGAAGCACAAAGAAAGAAAGAAAAGACATCATACTAAGAAAATGCAGGCAGACAGAAAAAGGGATATTTAGGACAAATAAAAATACAAAGATTCCCAGTTGTAGAGCCTTATAAAAAAAAAAAAAAAAATACAAAGAGACAAAAAAGAAAGAAAAATACATGCATGGAAGAAAGGCCAAACAGGAAGCTTTAGTAGCTTTGGTTCATGCCACACACTGTTGTTTACTTGGTCAAAAGTGGTAACTTCTGAAATATTAATGAAGTTTCTAGTAGCTCTAAGTGGTCCTTTCTATAACAAGATGTATTCTCTTAATTTACTTGCAATAAACTGTTTTTGTTTACTTTTAGCACAATTCTAAAAGTTTTGCAAACACATGAAGGACCGACCTGGGTTTCTGAAATACACCCAAAAAGAGAATCTTTTAGAGTTAAACAAACAGACCCCATGTTATCTGGTGATGGAAACAGGCCTGTGTGCCAGCTTATAAGAACCTAAAGTCATTATCTGGCCCTGTTAAAAGGCACAGGTGGGCCAGACACAGTGGCTCTCACCTATAATCCCAGCACTTTGGGAGGCCAAGGTGGGAGGATCACTTGAGGCCAGGAGTTCAAGACCAACCTGGACAATATAACAAACTCTATATCTACAAAAATAATTGTAAAAACTAGCCAGGTGTGGTGGCACACGTCTGTAGTCCTAGTTACTCTGGAGGCTAAGGCGGGAGGCTTGCTTAAGCCCAGGAGGTGGAGGTTGCAATGAGCTACCTTAGCACCACTGCACTCCAGCCTAGGCAACACAGTGAGACCTTATCTTAAAAAAAAAAAAGACCCAAAAAACAAAAAAGTCCGCAAAGGTGGACTCATTTACTAATCCTTTTAATAAGAAAACTGATTCCTTTACATTTTTAAGGGTAAAAGTAAACAATGCTCTTACATTCCCTTAGTTTTTTAGCACAGTGTTCTTTCCTTTTCTCATTTTCAAAAGAGAAAATCCCTAAATCTGGCTTGCAAAGCAACTTCTTGTACTATAAAGAATACGGTCATTTACTTTAATGAGGCAGCATCCCCCTTTTGTGGCCTTTTAAGGTATCATCATTTGAAAATAAAAAGCAGATGGTATACCACTATTTTCAAACTACCAAACTGAAATAAACTTTCAAAGTCATTGTGCATTTTAAGTTCTACAGGCACACGCTCCACGGTTTATCTGCTTTGTGGGTCAGATGACCTGCAGACTAGGAGTTACTACTTACATTCATCCTAAAAATCTGAGAAATTTGAACTTCCTTTAAACCTCTGCACTAGACTTATCAGTGACCCATGCAACTGCTGTAGACATTATTATTTAGCCCCCACTGTCTACTTTGTTTCAATTGCTTGTCCTTATTTTAAAAATTAGGTTTCACATAAAAATCAGGATGTCTAATTTCTCTTGAAAAATCAAAATTGCTGGCAAAACTGGGGCCAAATTTGTGCACAGTAACAATCTACTGGCTCTGAGCAGTGGTGGCCTCCACCACTCCACATGGCCACTGGACAATGAAGCTTGAACGTCATTTGCCATTTATCACACAGTTAAAACACTGTCATTTTTCTAATACCTGGTGGTGTCAGTCATTTAACACCTGCCTGACTCCTTTCCATAGGGATGTGAATTTGTGATTTCTATTTTACTCATTAATCAGTTGATTAAATCCCTTTTTCCACAGATAATACAACGAAATTTCATCTAAGTTTCACAAGTGAATAAATTCCAAATTAGGGGATGAAATGTTTTTATGGTAATATGGGCTAATAAATTAACAAAGGTAAAGACTCACTCACCTATATTAACAACAGACCCTCCCTGTTGTTGAATCATACTCTTCATGGCAGCTCTACATGTCAGCATGGAACCCAGGAGGTTAGTATGAAGCAGAGATACCATATCTTCAGTTTTTGTTCTTACTAAAAGACTATCCCTACAAAAAGAAATGGCATGTAAATTAATAACAAGATAAGCCAAAAAAAACCTCAAGACATAGATGACATTTTTACTCAAAGTAGAGTGTAAGAAGTACTTTATATTTGAGTTAGAGTATCTAGAGTCCCATTTTGAACTTGGCTTAAGAGGCATTAAAATAACAATTGTTAAGACAGAAACGATTCATGTTAAAGGCATGTTCCTGCCCCATCTCACCTAGAGTGGCAAATATTCCTATCAGCTAAAGGTAGTACCATACAACCAGAATAGTTTGAATGACCTGAGTAATCGCCATACCATACCTCATTTAGCAAGAAAATTAATGTTATTCTAAATAGTCTCTCCTAAGTTCATCTTTTAAAAACACAATACCCACTCTATGATGCCACTGGTATTAAGTTCATTAACTGGCAAAACATATGTGATAACAGAACTCAGAATAATGGTTACCTAATAGGAAGTATTGAGAAGAAACTAAGAGCCTTCTGGAGTGCAGGAAATATTGTATAGCTCAATATAGGTGATGATTACAACGTTAAAACTGATCAAACTGGACACTTACTTTATATCCCAACATAAAAGAATATATTGACTGACAAAGTTTTAAAATAGTTTTTCTATTAGAAGTAAAACAACTTAATTAACTTATACTAATCAAAGACACATCAGGAATAAAAGTTTTAAAAAAGCATTAGAAATGTACTTAAATCTGTGACCAACCTGTTAATACCAGCTGCATTTACCAGGAAATTTACTCGACCTAAGTGTTTCTCAATCTCTTCAAATGTATTTTGAACATCTTGTTCTTTAGCAACATCACAGCTAAATGCCAAATGACCTCCTATACAACAAAGTTAAATTAGAATTATTTATAAATTACAACTTAAATTTACTCAATAGACATTTGTTAAGCATCTACTATAATATATAGCAGGCCCGTGCTAACCTAGTACCCTGGAGATAAAAAAATAAATTATGTCATGGGGTCCTCCTCCCATGGAGTTGGTCGAATGAAACTGGGATGGGGTGGGTAGGGAACAAGAAGAAATAAAGTAATACTGCAGAAAGTTCATTTTAAAACTGTTTATAATCAACAAAAGTTGGGAGGAGAGTTTTTCCAGTTTATAATGCTTTCTGAGATTTGTCTAATATTTATAGCTTTAACACTGAACCCATGCTACCCAATTCAACAGTCTTCTGGGTTTCACATTCCCTTTTCTGAAATTTATGTCTGTCAGGTTTTTATTGAATTGGCTTCTCTGGCCCTGAACATGAACTCCAGGGTTTCTTATTGTTGTTCTTTAACTGCTGTAGATTCACTACGATACGTATATTATAATGACTATTATTCTAGCTTGACCATGAGGACACACGACAACGCAGGAAGCTGAAAAAAATGCTGAGACTACAAACCAAACACGAAAAAAAACTTTTTGCGAAAAACAACTTGCCATTTTAAAAAAAAAATGCTTAAATGCCAAAAATTATAAAGAAAAACAAAACATTCTCTATTTAATAATCTACCATTTTAATACTCTAAGATATAGAATTTTCTTTAAAAGTTAAAACAATTGCTTATTTTGTGTCTGACCTTGACAAATACATTTACATGAACACTACCCACTCAAGCCTTTGGAAGTCACCTGGGAAATCACAATGATTGATGAAAACCAATCACTCACGGAACACATGATTCAAGAAAATAAAAAGTATCTCAGCACTTTGGGAGACTGAGGCAGGAAGATCACTCAAGCCCAGGAGTTCGAGACTGCAGGGAGCTATGATTGAGGCACTGCACTTCAGCCTGGGCAGCAGAGCAAGACTGTCTCTAAAAAAGAAAATGACAGGCTCAAAAGTATCCCCTGTGTCTCACTCCCAGCTTTCACCTGAGGATCTGTCGCATCCACAACCACCCTTGAAAATTCAGCCAATGTTTTTAACTTACTCCAGCAAACTCTGGTGGCTTCAGGTGACCCAGGAATGACCACCACTTCTTCCCTCCTTTGTCAGAACGGCAGTGAATAAGAGCTGTAAGAAGCATTCACTGAGATTCTCCCTAGGCTATAACTTGCAGGTTTTTTCTTTTCTAGAGCCCAGTACTCTCCTAACCCACATAAACAATTAGGCTGAAGTGGTGATCCCAAACCAATGGTATCCACAAGATGCACCGTCTCACGCCTCTATTTTACCCAATGTCTTCCTAATAGTAAATGAAGTGTATTTTTGTCCATTCTAAGCAAACAGTAGCCTCTTAATAGCTAACGTTTTATTTCTCCCTACCATAAAGACTAAAATTCACAAAATAATGAGTGATTCATTATTAATACGCAGAAAAAGACTGAAGTTTAAATGCAATAAAATCTGGCAGAACAAACTTCAATTGTCCATCTGCAGAATTCACCAAAACAATTTAATAACTCATTATTCATGGCTGTAGCCGAGCAAACCAGGTGTATCTCACAACAGGCCGGTGGCACTCAAAAGGGCTTCTCTGTGAGTCACTGCGTGGTGCTTCCCACGGGCCAGGGACAGCCCCGAGCAAAACTGCAGGGAGCGTTTCTACCCGGCGCTCCCACCTTTCCGGCCTGAACTCTCCGCGCGGCCCTGGCCCCGGGCGCCGGGCTCGAACCCGGTCCCCTGCAGCAGAGCTCCCGTCACGCGGGCGCGGGGAGCGGAGGTGAGCGCTGCTCAGCGGGGCCTCTCAGGACGCGACGTCCCGGAGAACCCCCGGGCCCAGGCCCGGACTGGGGGCTGGGGGAGGCCGCTTCGCGAGGCTGGTTTCCACGGCGACGAGGCGCCGCGGGGACCAGCCCGCCTGCCTCGCAGGCGAGGCGCCCGGCCGCCCGCACAGCCCGCGACGGTACCTACCGCCGAGGTGACCGGCGGCGGCCCTGGCCACGTCCAGATTCCTGGCGACGACGGCCACGCGGTAGCCCTTCCGGGCCATTAGCTGGGCCACCGCCCTGCCGATGCCTCGGGAGCCTCCGAAAACAGCACAGACTTTGTCCATCTCGGGCCCGCGCTCACAGACCCGAGGGGACGAGGGCCGGGAGCGGCAGCCGCTTCCCGAGCTCCCTCCGGCTTTTAAACAACCGCCAAAAATAAAAGCCAAACGCTACAGAAACACACGCGCTCCACGCCGCCTCCTGCCGTCGGCCCGGCGAACCAGTAGGTTGTTAGGAGCGACCAGTATGGCGTCGGCGCGCAGACGTCCGCACACACCGTCTCCCCCACCCCTCGCACCCCGAGAGCGTGGCCGGCAGCAGACGGGCGGGAGGGCGCCGCGCTGCATGCTGGGACTTGCAGTCTGGATGCCGGAGGGCGCCGCGCTGCATGCTGGGACTTGTAGTCATATGCGGGAGAGCTCGAGACGTGGGCGCCGGGCTAGGTGGGAAATGCACCTGAGGGGCCGACAAACGCTTCTGTCCTTTCAGGGACATGGGGGTCGGGATCAGAGAACCGGTGACAAATCCTCCCGGTTTGTTTGGAATTAACAGAGTTGTGAAGACGCGGCGCTTTCCCCAGCAAACCAAGACGAGCTGATCATTGCATTTAGCACCCAGAATATTGATTACACGGGGCGCGGACGCGTCGGGGTTCCGGCGTTTACCTTTCACCCCGGTTTTGTCTTTGGCTGCAGACTTGATTTCCTACCTGTTGAAGAAGTGGTCCCCCAGTATCAGACTCACAGCAAAACCTCTTCTACCTGTTCGTTCCCAGAGCTGCTGCAGAAATGGGCCTCTCCCCACCCAGACGTTACCTTTCTTCGCAAAGGCTGCTGTGAAGGATCATGCCCCGTCCGAAAACACGTTGTAGCAGGAGCTCAAGAAATAAACAAATGAATGAGTAGTCTTGCAAGATCTATGGAAACAAGCTTAGGCTGCTGTAGACAAACAAACATGGGTTCCTGCAATTCTGAGCAAAATGTGTTGTGTTCCAAGAGTTAATAAGGTAAAAATTGAATATTTGTGTAAAATGTTCAATGTAAAAAGGAAGCATTTCTTCATATGATATTATCACACTAAATGATTCAGGAAAGTATAAACCATGGTCCCTATCACTAAAAAAGATACAACCTAGAACAACAGGACTAATGCACATTGAAACATTAGGGAGTAGTTCAAAATCATGTTTAGTAAAGTACAAAATCATATTAACACAAGAGCTCAGAGAAAAAATGAGGTCAATGAAGAACGAAGGGGTGACTGTTAAAGCTGGGTGAGGTTTACAAAGGGAAGGAAGCAAAGTCTATAAGTCTATAAGGTTATTTTTAAATGTTTATTTTACCTAGATCCAAAGGATTTGGAATGACTTGCAAAAATACATGAGTAAATGATTTTAAAAGGTAAAGCGGACAGCTGCAATGCCTTGTCTCCCCCAAGACCAGAACAATAAAGTGAGATCAGTGGAGAACTTAATGCAAATAGTCATTCTGTGAGAATCTATTCAGTACCAAAGAAGAAAGAGATGCATATGTGATTCTGAGTTTCCTAGTGGCCAAAGCAACAAAGGAAATGTAGTTCATTGCCAAGTAGTAATTTCTGTAAGAAATAAACATCCTGGTTGTGCAGCAGAGAGGCCTGAGCAAATTTCCCCCTCATGGAGCCTCCTAACGGACATACTAAGCCTTATAGTAAACAATGCTCTTGATGGAAAAAAAAAAAAAGATTGTAAGGCAATTTTTACAGCATCTATTAGACTTTACTATAAGCAAATACAACAGAAGTTAAACAATTTAAGCAAACATTCAGTCACAAGTATGAGCTTTGTAAGTCTAAACAATAAGGAAACAAGCCTGACTACAGGAAAGTTGGGATGGTGCTGGATTATATTAATAGCAGGCTTTAAAGCCAGATGCCAGGCATTAAACAGGGAGAAGTAATAAGATAAAAGGTACATTTAAGAACCATTAGTGCCTCAGCGATATCAGTATGGGTTGGGCCAAATCTGTCCAATTCTCTGTCCTGCTATACCCACATGCAATCTTCGAAAGGAAAAGCTGTTTTAGACAAATTGCCGATATATGGGTCAACCTAAATGGCAATTGTATTCCTGCATCTTAGGGCAAACCAGAAAGATTCCATTTTTGTGGAGAGTTCTGTCTATTTCACAGGAAAGGGGTTATATTTTTCCACACATTGTTATTTTAGCCAAAAACCCACATGGATTTTAGATATATGCTATCTGTCACAAAGATCGTTAACACACACTGTGAGGTGACATTCAGAATTCTTGACACCTTCCAGTTTTTCTCACTGTATACAGACAGTCAATGGATAGGTTGAGCTTTTCCTTCAACACATTCTTCAGTTTAAACCCCAAGGATATTATTATTTTTTCCCTCTTAATACAACATCGCTTCTTATCCGGGTGAGAATACACCCAGCACAACATGACAGCCCTTAGCTGGGAGAGTTATGGGCAGGGGAAGCTCCTGCCTCACCTCCCAAGGGTGGAGTGAGGCCTGCAAATTAGGCTGGGTCTCCCTTGCCCAGCAGGACACTGAGGGAGGCCGGTGAGATGCAACGGCCTTTAGTCTTTTCTTTTCACTAAGCATGCCACTTTGGCAGTGATGTTTTGATCATATCTTATACTTTAATTTAAACCCACATAGGATATGTTTTCTCTTGGCTCCAGTAATCAGAGGAGAAAATTCCTTGCATATAAGAACTGTTATGTAAATTTTTAAATATGCATGCTTTGTGTTATTTTTCTGATTACAAAGGGAATACCATTTAATTGCCAAAAAAAACCCCAAACTTTTTAAAGTAAATAAAAATTAATGGAAAGCACTGTACACTTTAAGTGGGTGAATTCTATCTCCATGGAACTATTAATTTAAAAATTTAATTGAAAGCCTACTGCCCCGTGATAGCACATTGGAATCTGCAACTAATTAACTATGAAGGGGTTGCACCTTTCACGGATATTTGTATCATAAGTCGAGATTTATCTTTGACCAAGATTCCAAATACATAGGAAAACTTGTGCATAAGAAATTCGTAATTATGATTTAATATCTGTTGAACATCCTCCTCACACAAAGCACTGTCCTACGCACGGCCACCGTGGCAGCTCAGCCACCGAACTGAAACCTCCCTGCAGCTCGTGGGCTCCAGGACTGGGGCAGCCCTGAGTCTGCAGCGCCAGGTCTCGAGGTCAGCCTGGCTTCTCCACACAGCCCACGCTCTCGCTTCAAGAAGAAAGATTAGAAAGCTGCCTCGGTGTACCTGCACAGATATATAACTTCTGTGATTAAAAAGCAGTATTGACTTTCTCATTGGCAGTCTTCTATCCCATCTACTGGGTAACCTAAGTTGTAAGGAATGTACTTTTTATCATTTACAAAAGCTTATTTCATTTCGAGTGAAAAAAACTGTGGCCCATGAGCACTGTTGTTTTGTTGGACTGGCATCCGTACCTGGGAGGCCGCCGGGGAGCTCTAAACCAGGCACTGGCCTGTCGCCTAGGACAGAAGCTTGCAGTTCATCCCTACCCTCGCTCACATGCCCCACACCCGCGCAGTGGCAAAGTCCTGCTGGTCCTCCTTCCTCAACACCACTGCAACCTGAGCTCTCCCTAAAGCCCCATGGCCCAGCCTCGGTCAGGGCGCAATGGCTGGGACGGCAGGTCTACACGAGCCGGGACCACCAGAGGGCCCCTTCTGTACAAATCTGATCTTGGCGGTCCCTGAAGCAAGCCCTGCGATGGCTCCCTGTCAACCGCAGCGTCCTCCCTGACCTCCCCAGGAGCCTCTCCTACAGCCTCTCCACACGTCCACCCTCACCTGCCACACTACCTCCCAGCCACACGTCGCAAGGTACCTGCGATTCCCAGAAGTGACCTGTTTTTTCACCCTTCCATGCTTTCCCAAATGCTGTCTCCTCAGCCCGTAATGTTCTCACCACTTCCCCTGGCAAAATCAGATTTATCATTCAAGATGCGGCTCCAACACTTCTGATGGAAGCCTTTCCTGACCCAAAGGAGGACACGCTGATGCCTTTCTTCACCCGTCTTGCCTCGCCTGTGTCCTTAAGTCTGTGTCATGGCCGGAGGGACCCTGACTGCAGAATCCAAAGACTTATAGGAGACAGCAAAGGATCTGTGAGCTTAGCTAGTGGAATACAAAATCTCCTGTCCTTTTTAGATAAGTAGTTTCTGGCATGAGGGGTGACTTCTTTCACTGAGCTCTCAAGCGGAATTTTCAACTAAAATGGTTAAGAACTTTCTACGTACGCTAAAGTGTGCACTCTTTGAATGCAGAATGTATCGTATGCATTTTTGTTTCCCTATTTGTAGCACAGTTCCTAGGGCTTGTGAATGCCACATAAATTAGTTAATGGATGAATAAATGAGTGAATGAAATAATTCACTTAAAAAGAATTTATGGCTATGGGCAAAAACCGGTGTTGGATACAGCTATGATTAAAATAGACCTGGCTCCTACTTTCACTGGGAAAGCAATCTGGCAAGGAAGACAGACTTCAAACAATTAATCATACCCTTGCTATTTGCTGACGATGGTGGGAAGATCTAAAGGGGAGAAGTGCAGGCCGCTGGGAGGGGCATCACGGGGGGCTTTGAGCTGATGTTGGGGGCTGGGGTCAGAGAAGGCTCCTTTGAAGACACAATGTTCATAAACTAAATGAATAACAAAGAAATATTATAAAAACTGATAACTACAGTGACTATCCACCAGTAGGTTACAAGGTTAGCCAGGAGATAACATAACTCATACATGAAGAACAAAACTCCTAATGAAAAGTTCACTTTGATGAGGAAAGAGATTGCTCCTAGATGAGATCACCCAGGTTGGACAGGTCCCCAGGAAGTGCTATGGAAGAGTATCATGTCTGAAATTTTATGACACTCTTTCTTTCCCAGCCAAAAATGTTCTGATGGAGTGAAGCCAGCTCTGGATGCTTAAGATCGGGCCCCAGCGCCGTGTGTCTGCCAAGCCACACAGACGGGAGGACTCAGCGTTCCTGAAATCAGCTCCGAGACTGGCCTCAATTTCCTGGGCCCAGCCTCTCATGGCTCCACTTCCTTCTCTCTGTGTCGGTGCCTGCCCTGCTCTGCCCTTTTGGTTGCATGTTCCCTCTCAGCCGCAACTCACCTGCCTGTTTCCCGCCCCGTCCTGTGGCGGCTCAAGCTGACAGGTGCATATCAGTGGCCTCGCCTGGCTCTAGGATGCTGCACCCTGGGAGGGGCTCCAGGGGACAGCCTTTGGGCGCGTGAACCCTTTGCCATGCGGACCCTGTGCCACGAGGGCCCTGTACCACACGGACGCTGTACCACCTGGGCCCTGAACCACGCGGGCGCTGTACCACCTGGGCCCTGTGCCATGCAGGTGCTGTGCCATGCAGGCACTGTGCCATGTGGGCCCTGTGCCACGCGGGCACTGTGCCATGTGGGCCCTGTACCACCTGGGGCCTGTACCACCTGGGCACTGTGCCATGCAGGTGCTGTGCCACGTGGGCCCTGTACCACGTGGGCCCTGTGCCACGCGGGCGCTGTACCTGTCTGGTTTAACATTTGCAACTGACCTGCAATGCGACGGCTTCTGCATCTCCAGACAACACCTATATGACAGTGGGATCTCACTGTAGTGATCACTGCCTTCTGTTCCTCATCCAGAGGCTACAGAGACCCACCCTGCAGCTTGGATTTTGATTAAATAGTTATACAGAGCAGAAAACTTGGGCCACACACAAAAACTATTGATTAAAATAGGCCTCCCGTTGGGATTAATATGTGTTATTGACTGAATTATGCCCCCCCCATATTCATATGTTAAAGCCTTAACCCGATGTGATTGTATTTGGAGATAAGGCCTTTAGGGAAGTAATTAGGTTGAATGATAACGTCAGTAATCACCAGGGAAATGCAAATTAAAATCACAGTGAGATACTGCCTTACCCCAGTTTGAATAGCTTGTATGAAAAACTCCAAAACAACAGATGCTGGCATGGATGCAGAAAGAAAAAACGCTGACACACTGTTGGTGGGACTGCGAACTAGTTCAACCTCTATGGAAAACAGTATGGAGATTGCTCAAAGAACTAAAAGTAGACCTACCATTTGATCCAGCAATCCCACCACTGGGCATTTATCTAAAAGAAAAAAAGTCATTTTATCAAAAAGACATCTGCACTCAAATGTTTATCACAGCACAATTCACAGTTGCGAAGATGTGGAATCAACCCAAGTGCCCATCAATTCATGAGTTCATTAACAAAATATGGTATATGTACACCATGGAATACTCACTCAGCCATGAAGAGAGATGATTTAATGCCTTTGCAATAATTTAGATGAAACTGGAGACTGTTGTCCTAAGTGAAATATCTGAAGAATGGAAAAACAAACACCACGTGTACTCGCTATTAAATTAAAACTAACCAATGAGCACACATGTGCACAGAGGGAAGTAAAACTCAATGGAAATCAAGTGGGGGGGGGGTATGGGATGGGCAAAAACCTACCTAACGGGTACAATGAACACTGGGTGAGGGGCGCACTTTTAACTGACTCGAGCATCGCAAAAGTGATCCATGTAATCAAACACATTTGGCCTCCCATAATACTTTGAAATAATAAATTTTTTTTATTTTAGCGTATTATGGGGGTATAAGTGTTAAGGTTACATATATTGCCCATGCCCCCCCCTCCAATAAGAGCTTCAAGCGTGTCCATCCCCCACACATTGCACATCTTACTCGTTGTGGTTGTATATACCCATCCCCTCCTCCCCCTCCCACCCTCCGGACACCCAATAAATGTTACTCCTATATGTCCACTTAGGTGTTGATCCGTTAATACCAATTTCCTGGTGAGTACATGTGGTGCTGGTTTTTCCATTCTTGAGATACTTCACTTAGTAGAATGGGTTCTAGCTCTATCCAGGAAAATACAAGAGGTGCCATATCACCATTGTTTCTTAAAGCTGAGTAGTACTCCATGGTATACATATACCACATTTTATTAATCCACTCGTGAATTGACAGGCACTTGGGTTGTCTCCACAGCTTTGCAATTGTGAATTGTGCTGCTATACACATTCCAGTGCAGGTGTCTTTTTCATAAAGTGACTTTTGATCTTTTGGGTAGATGCCTAGTAGTGGAATTGCTGGATCAAATGGTAGATCTACTTGTATCTCTTGAAATAATAATTTTTTTAAAAGGTTAAATGAGGTCATAAGAGAAGGGTCCTAATGCAACAGGACTGGTGTCTTTATAAGAAGAGGAGACACCAGAGAGCTAGCACGTGAGCTCTGTCTCCTCCCGACCCACACGTCCCCGAGTGTACGCAGAGGATAGGCAGGTGAGGACAAGCGGGAAGGGAGAGCTCGCCAGACACCAACCCTGACGGCACCTTAATCTCAGACTTCCAACCTCCAGAACTGAGAAAATAAATTTCTGTTGGTTCAGCCACGCAGTCTGTGGGATCGGCTACGGCAGTCCCAGCAAAGTAATGCCACGTGACTGTGCGCTTCCTCCCTGCCGTAGCCAGGCTGCGATGCAGAGTCAGGCACTGTCACACAGGGCTGGTCACATGAGCTGAGCTGGGCAGAGAAACGTCACTGGAGAACTAGTCCAGAGCAAGAGTACGAAGTTGGCCATCACTGCAGACACCCAGACTCCTCGAAGTCTCACTCGTATCCTCTGCCAAAGCACACTTTCCGGGGGACTTTGAAACTCATTCCCTCTAAGTGGTAAATGATACAGCAGCACGCAGCATGAAGTCACCTGGGGACACGTGGATTCAACAGACAGCCAAGTGTCAAGCCAGGAGCATGGCACTGTGACAATGAAATATCGTCTAGCATCTACCTGTGCAACAGTATAAATCCACCGTGAGCTCGCAAGTTTCCCCAGCGTCGGGCACAAAGCTCTGGGGAGGGGGGCAAAGAAGGCGGCTGCCTGGGTCGTAGAGCTCACTGTGCTGAGAGAAGCTGGCACATGAGCGGGTCATACTGCGGTCAGGCAGAGGCCACACCGCAGCTGTGAACACAGCGCTCTAGGGGCACAGCACTTCAGACTCGGGCCAGCTCATCAGGGGTTTCCGTGTATGTGCGTGTGTGTGTACATCTATATACGTACACATATATGAACACACACATACACATAACATTTTAGTATGTGTTATACTACAGGCACATGTACATTATTACAATACATGTCTGTATTTCTATGTGTAAATGCGTGTGTGTGTGCATGTGTGTGTACATCTATGCACACATATATAAACATACACATTCATAATATTTCAGCATAAGTATGTATACTATAGGCACATGTACATTATTATATGTATTTCTATGTGTAAATGTGTAGGGGACTGACATATATTTTCCTAGTTTAAGAATTAAAGTTAGTGAGTAATGTACGTGTTCTGCCCAGAGCCTTTGAAAGTAATCTGTTCCAGACAGGCTCCCTGTGATAAACAAAGGTATTGCCTAGAGGCATAACAAAGGACCTGAGCCACAACTAGCAAGAGCAGCCCCATCCCACGGCCTTGGGGGTCTGGAGGCCACACGATAAACATATTGTTTCTGTGATTGATGCGTACACTCCATGAGATGGCTGGTTAGTCAATGACGGGTAAGAACCCTCAAGGGAAGGGCGACCTAAGCCATGCACAGTTGCTGGGGTTCAGCCGAAGATCTTAGGGGGTCACCCTAAGAGAAGCTGGGGATGAGAAATGCCCCCTGTGGCTCACCTTGCCCATCCTTGCTAATCTCAGTTGTTTTTTTTTTTTTTTTTGAGACAGAGTCTCACTTTGTTGCCCAGACTAGAGTGAGTGCCGTGGCATCAGCCTAGCTCACAGCAACCTCAAACTCCTGGGCTCAAGCGATCCTCCTGCCTCAGCCTCCCGAGTAGCTGGAACTACAGGTATGCGCCACCATGCCCGGCTAATTTTTTCTGTATATATTAGTTGGCCAATTAATTTCTTTCTATTTTTATAGTAGAGATGGGGTCTCGCTCTTGCTCAGGGTGGTTTTGAACTCCTGACCTTGAGCAATCCGCCCGCCTCGGCCTCCCAGAGTGCTAGGATTACAGGCGTGAGCCACCGCACCCGGCCTAATCTCAGTCCTTTATCTATGCCTAGTGCCTAGAGCAACCACCTTGAGATTCTGAGTCAGGGGACGTCTGCTTCCCTAAGGCTGTTCCAGAATTTATGGCCATTGCTGCAATGCCTGGGCAGTTACGTACAAGGAACTAACTTTAATCTTTTAGAGTATAAAAATAAAACTGACCTGGTGTATTATTACTTGAGTCAACCGTTTTTATGTGTGTCTGTGTTTTTCTTTGTATTCTGCACGTTTCTGTTTTATGTTCTGTGTTCATCCTCCGTCCTGCAAACGGGCCACGAGATAAATGTGTGCGTACATATATAGATGTATTTACATGTATACATATATAAACATGTATATACACAATATTTTAGTGTATGTATTACACTATAGGCACGTGTACATTATTATAATGTATGTCTGTGTAATTCTATATGTAAATGTGCATGTGTGAGTGTGTGTGTGTATAAAAGTAAGGCCTTACACTGAGATAACAGCTGATGGCTCGTGGGGTACTTAAACGCTGTATGCCAAGCACACTGTCACCCTAACAGGAAATACCCCTGTTCGACTCACTTTCTCCATTCACCCATCAGCACACACAGTTGAAAACAGCCACCCCCAGCCCCGTAGCACTTTCTGGTTCAAGTGGCTGAACTCTGACTGCCTTTGTACAGGACGGAGGATTTGACTGGTCATGTGTTTAATCCTCACCACATACTATGATGTGGAAAGCATATTGTTACCCTCATGTTTGCAAACAAAGAGACCGACGCGCAGACACACTAGATTGTCCAAGATTGTACAACCAGCAAGTTGCGGAACTGGAATTTCTACCTCAGCAGTCTAGTTCTGACGCCTGTGCCCCCACCCACTACCTCATACCGTCAATCTCTGATCTTCCCGAGCCCCCAAAATGTGCCACATGCTTGTAAATCCAAACCTGGAAGCCAACTTCAGGTAGCTCCCATCGTAGTGAGATGTTGTTTTGGACCAAGGAGGAGAAGCCCACAAAGGCAATTCAGTGCTGAGGGGTTTGTCCCACCAGATCATGTTGGCGGGAAGCAAGGTGTGCCCCGCGGAAGGGCGACTCGGGAGCCTCAAGGACAGCAGCAGTTCGTCCCTGCTTCCACCAACACTCTCTGAGGCCAGGAGATCCCCTTTCTCAGCTCTCCTCTCAATTTCTCCTTCCCGCCCACTCGCTTTCTCTATGCATTCATCAACACACACACTGTGGACATTGGCCAGGCTACACTCTCCTCCTTCCCTTTTTCAAGACAGGGGGTTGATTGGCAATTAACCAGCTGAGGATGTAGCTGCAGGGAGCAGCTCGCCAGGCTTGGGGGCGCTGTGGGGGTGGCTGCCCAGAGACTGAAGGTGCAGCCTCAGCCAGGCACCAGGGCGGCAGGGTGCACGTGGGAGCAGCTATGAAGGAGACCTGGCTGGGCGCGACCCGCAGCAGGTCAGATAAACACGTGCAAGCACCAGCCTCCTAAGCAGTCTTTGTTACAAACAAGCTCTTGTTGCAAATGCAAAATGTACACCCCTGAGTTTCCTTAACAGAACGCTGCCTTTTTCTCGTTTTACAATAGCTGAGCCCAACATCCCAGGAAATCCATAAATGTTTTGTTCTAAGTAACCAGTAGTGGGTCCCGGAACCAGCATGTAACATATAATATGCAGAGAACTGGAAAGGGAGGTGGTAATATGTGAGGAGAGATATATGCATTTTTAAGAGGTGAAACAGGCACCAATCCTATGAGGAACACAAATCAGTCTCTCTGGGAACTCACGATTTGCTTAATCACCGAGTTGAGCAGTGAGTATTTATGGGTCCCTAGATAACCTGTAAAAGTAGGGGGAAAATGGGCGAGAATTTATCTTCTTATTTTTAAAAATGACATATAAGTTTATTTGGCTACTTTATTAGGCTAACCTATAGACCACAATAATTTAAAATACATGAGTATAAAGTAGATGATCCTTAACCAAAACTATGGAAAATATCCTTTTTCCCTTCTGCTAATTAGCCTAGAAGGTGACAAACTACAGCATGAATACTTTTCATCCAGACACAGACTCGGTGTAACTGTTTTGGGTAAGATTTCATACGCATACAAGACCGGCAATACAGCGTCACGTTTAACTCTGGATTTAAACACCTGAATTTGAATTCCGGCTGTGCCACAAGCTGTGTGATCTTGCGCAAGTTGCTCAATTCTCTGAGTGAAGATTTCTTTATGAGAAAAATAATACTGACATGAGGTTCCTCATAGGCATAAGATAAATGGATCCCATGTAAAATACTTAGCACGATGCTATCGTCTTACAATTACTAATACTTGGTAGCACTTTCTTTTAACGTGAATTCTGGGCTTACGCATCTGACAGTCACGGTGCAACTACCACTACTGAGAGATGTACCCATACCTTCACTCTGGTTTCTCAGGCCAGAAAGCATTTTTTCTCAGTTTTCTTCCTTCTAAAATCTGTTATTTCTTGTATATCAGACTCAATATATCAATCACATTTCTGGTTTCAAGCTCCCATTCCTTTGAAATCAGTGAGTTAAAAAATACATTTTTGAGACCTGAGGACTCGGCTCAGACAAGTTTCTTTATGTGTAAAAGATTATGGTCAAGTATGCTTCTAAGTTCCAGTCCTCAGAATAACATGATAAAATGCATTTTTCCCTTGTTAGCTTCTATCACATCCTCATTTTCCTTTTTAGCACAAGTCTGGACTTTCATGAAATTCTGGGAGCTGTTTCGGAGCTATTGATGGAGCGGTGACTCAAAGAGAAACAGATACCTGCTCAAAGCAGTGTGCGTTGGACATCAAATCACTCAGGGATGGGTCCTCCTCGCTTATCCATTGTGAAGGAACAACGAAACACACCAGCCTCACAATAGGAGCACAAATAGCGCCTGAAAGCCACGGAGTGCTTTGTGGAGCACCACAAAATATCAATACAGTCAACCTCCCTACATGAGCTAAGAATAAACTTAGCAGCAGAAATTTTATACTTATATAGTTATATTTAACACTTTGAAAAACATCTCGCAAATACAGGTCCACACCAAGGAAGGGAATGGTAACTCTAAAACTAGGTGTGATCAGCTAGTTTCAAATTTTTAAATCAATGTTTGATGGGTATTTCTTTGTTAATTGGGGGGACTTGCCCAGGAGGTGTTCCGAGGACCCAAGCCGGGGTTTTATCATAATAGAGAGAAAATCTATTTCATGAGCACTAGGAGACGAGACCTCCACCTCTTCCCCCTTCAGGGGCAGCGGCAGTGTGTGGCTCACAGTGGCACAGGCCACAGCAGCTCGGGGAGAAGTCACGGTGTTCCTCTCACTGTGTCGGGGCGCAGGAAAACATCGGTGACAGCAGTTGTTCTTTCTGTGCTGCTTGTGATGGGGAGATAGAGTGTGAACAAGTGACTTTAGTCGTGGCAAACGCTACAAAAGGAAGGTGTGGGTGGGGGGCCCATGGCGTGCATGTCCGGTGGCTAGCCTAGCCTGGGCCATCGGGAGGAATTCCCTAAGGAAGCTGCACTGGCCTTGAGTCTTGGTGAATGAGAGTTAACCACTTGGGTCCGGTGCTCACCGGCCGGGAAGCCTCACCCACAGCCGTACTCACAGTCCCCACGGTGGTCTGTGCTGTGCATTGACAACGCGTCCACTTTGCTCTCGTGTGATGAGATAAGCTTGAAAGCACTGAAAGCTTGTTTTACTTTACAGGCAGCTTTACTTGGAATGTAAATCAGAATAGGTAACATATGCATATATGTTTTCATTACGTTATTTTTAAATGTTCACAATTTTATTTTGATAAATGAAAAATCAGAAAAGTCAAGTTTTGTTATTAATGCTAACGTCGACGCTCAGCTGTGTGCGTTCATCTGTGGCTATGGACTATAGTTGATGCTCGTACCGAAGTGGTTAATCAGGTAATGAAGCCAGCGGGGCTGGGGATCAAATGTGGAGAAGAGGGGCCTAGGCACCTGCTATGCAATGACCCGGCAGGGACGCTGCCCCAATCCGCCCAGCCTTTGTAAAGTCGGGTCCTAACTCAGAACAACAAGCATCTCTGTCCTGGAAATTTACATCTTAATAAGAGCCAAGAGTGGTGGAACATGAGTCCAGTCATCCGTGGAGATAGTTGTGCCCAGAATACAGTCAAGACGTCCTTGAGATGCCCGGAGCCCCCCAGAACTTGGTGGTTCACCTCTCCCCACTTCCATGAGGGACCAAGTGTCCTCTAATAAATGTGCTTTTCTCGGTACATTGGGCAGGGTTGGTTTCTGTTGCTTGTGATCCGAGAACTCTGACGTTGCCAGGCAGAGTGCTAGGTGATCTATATGATAATTCACTTAATTTTACACTCACGCAGCCTCGAAAGGTTGATGTCATAATCCCTGTTTTCGCACAAGGAAAGCGGGGCTCACCGCAGTTGAAGCAACTTGCTCACAGACTTGCAGTCTGTAGGTGCTAATGTGTGACGAGGGCCTGAGTCTGCACCCTGAGTGCCACAGTCTGCGTTTGCCCTCCCACCTCGCAAAGGAACAACAATATGAAAAGGTTTTCCTTCGTTGCCACTGAATGTGACCATTTCCGATCCACGCTGCTTTAGATGACCTCACTGAGAATCGGCAGACACAATAAATTACAACATCCTGTATAATGTTGTAATGTATGTATGTGCATTTATTTACGTATAAAACATCTTACAATCACATAAAATTCAGAGCTTTTATTCGCCTTTCTTTTTGTGTTCTAAATTCTTTTTTATTCCATAATAACGATGTAATTGTGTGTAGTTTCAAATGTTGTAGGTCTACTTGTGACTCCAATAGCATGCTTAGTAGCCACGGCGTTAAACCTAAAACACAAAAGTCAATAAAGATTGTGCGCATAAGGAACTGCACTAAATGTCATAGGAGAAACAAAGTATAAAAAGTGAGAATTGTCTTTAAGACACTCTCTAACTAGAGAGACAAGTAATAAAAATAAAGATACGAAAAATAAAATAATAGATGGAAGTGGAATGAAAACGCAAAGGTAGTATGTGATTCACCATAAAATGATGTTTTAAGAGAGATGACTATAAAGTCCCATGAAGGATCGAGAGGGAAAGTGCTCAGATGCAGGGACATAGGGAATGAAGAACTGTATGCTTGTTTCCGTCCACAAGAAAAATGTCTGATGTCTAAGAACCAGCCTGGAATAATACGAGGTTTCCATGATGCATGGCTGACACGCAGTGTATCTGCGTCTCAGGGGAGAACTTCCAGAAGTTGATTTCCAGATTTATAGAACACAATTTCTGAGTGGTCACTGTGGCAACCGTGTCATTTTCCCCTCTGCTTCTGGCTGAACCAGTGACAAGTTACATCACTAATCCCGAGTTTATTAAGAAGTGTCATTGTCTCATGTTAGAAATCTCTCCGGAGGGTTTGGTGCTGTTCCCTCAGGTTGATTATTGAAGATTTACGACCCGAAATGCCAAACTGCATTTTTAATCTATCATCAAAGTAGATTATCAGACCAGAAATGACAAGATTTAACATATGGTTTTTCATGCCTACGACTAACAGCAAAAACTGCAGTGCGTTTCGCCACATTCAAAACAAATGTGATATATTAATGAATGGGTTTTCCTTTCTCACTGGATAATTACATGTTCCTTCTTACTAAAAACAAATTATTTTTATTTCCCTTAAGAAGGCTATGATTAATTGTACAAAATTATGCTTGCCTATAATTGAATAGATCTCCTCCTTTCCCCTGGATTAGTGGGATATTGCTAAATAGCTTGGGGAAACCCGAAGAAGGAAATCGTTCTCTTCAGGACTAAAGCTAGGCTCGTGAATTCCTTTGTCCCGCTGGAATGTAAAGAAGGCTCTGCCTGGGTCTTCATCCTGGATTGGAAAACTGTCGTTTTTCACTCCAGTGTTGCTACCAGGGGAAGAAACCTTGAGTGATCCAGTCGGTTAGAGCAGGCGAACTAACACAGATGATCACACAGGAAGACAGTGCGCACAGGTGGTCCTTTCTCGGCGTGAGCTGGGACTCATGTCTGGGCAGGTGGCCTTCTTGCATGCGCTGGCTGGCACAGAAAGGCCGTGCTGGGTGCACTCTTTAGTAGGGGAGTCAGGAACGAGAAAGACATGTCCGTGGAGACGCCCTGGTGTCTGGTCACCTGCCCACCCCCGTGGACAAGGTCTGATGGACAGAGAGTGAAGATTTACAGGCCCAGATGAGGAAATGGGGATGCAGGGGTAGTCAGGAAACACAAGACACACGGTGACAAAGTGTGCACAAGGCAGGGAGGGCGAGCTCCCCTCTACTTCGGCAAGGAACGCGCCCTGGCTGCCGTGAGGGTTCTAGGTCCACCATGGTGACGGCCAGAGGACCATGGCAAAAGCCCAGGGAGGACAGCACCCCGTGGACATCATTGTGCCTTGCAGGGACCTGGCAGAGACAGCGATGCCAGGTAGCACTGGGTGGGAATGACTTTTCTTGTAAGCACAAAGGAAAGATCCCCATGGAAACACCCAAAATGCCGGAGGGTGGGGGCATCGCGAGCAGGAGGCCGCGTGTCATCGGGGAACCCCTGCCGGCCAGCGCTGACCACTAACGCCGGCCGTCCCTATGGCAGACGCCAGGGGATGCCCGGACGGTGAGCGATCCAAGCCCCGTCCCCCGCAGCACTCCAGCTGTGACAAGAGTCCAGGCAGCGTCCTGGGCAACGAGACAGAAGCAGAAGACTGTCGTGTTCCTGGGAAAGCATCTATCTTTTCCTGATCCGAATGCAGCCTTTTCTCCTCCTCTCTTCCCTCTGGGGGAATGCGGCCATGATTCCTGCAGCCGCTGCCGCCATCCCTGAGCCTGGGCACCCACGGATATTTCTGGGCTGCTTGTTCCCTGCGGAAAATCGCCGCCATGCGCTCCCATGGCTGTGGCTGGGTCTCCTGTCACCAGCAGCCGTGGCTAACTGACGTGTGGCTACAGGCCAGTAAGGCCTGGGAAATTGATGTGGCAGCAGATGCTGCCCTTGGCCCTGCTGAAAGGGCCGCCGCAGGCCCGTGCACAAGCCGGAGCTCTGCTTTCGCGCGCGTCGCTCCACCCGCACGTGGCCTGGGCGCAACGCCTTGCGACGTGCTGGCACCCGTTCTCCCATCTAACCACGCTGGTCCTGGCCAGGACACAGCACAATGACCCACATACTGCCGGTGGAAAAGTGAACTGTGCACTCGCCCCGGGAAATTGTCGGGCAGTCTCCTGCAGAACTAAGCGTGCATTCTCCATGCAACCTAGCTAGCCTGTGCTCTGTCCATCCCAGAGAAATGAAAACTTACGTTCACGCACACACAAAATAACCCTGTACCTGAATGTCGACCGTAGCTTTGCGTGTGAGAGCAAGAACCCGGGAACAAGGCAAATGCCTTTCAAAGGCTGGACGCTTGAACACGCCCTGCCTGTCCACACAACGGATCGCTACTCCGCAGTGAAAGGGAGGAAGCTACTGATGCGCACAACAGCCGGGAGGGATCTCCAGGACAGGGTGCCGAGTGACAAAAGTCCATCTCAGAAGGTCACGTGCCTCGTGATCCCATTGATGTAATGTCCTGGGAGTAACAAAGGGATGGAGATGGAGAAGAGATCAGTGGTTGCCCAGGGTTAGGAACGGGCGGGAGGCGTAGAACGAGGGAGCTCCCCGGTGGTGTTGGGACAATTCTGTACCTAACTGCGGTGGCGGTCACACACGTGTACAGTGGGATCGAGGTGCACAGAGCCGTGAGTTCACACACAGACGCGTGCACGTGAGAACAGCGAATGCCCAGTAAGGACTGCAGTCTGCTTAACAGCATCACACTGTGTCAACTTACTGGTTTAATATGGTCCGACTGTTGTATAAGATATCACCACCGGGAGAAGGAGGGTGAAAAGTACATGCACCTCCCTCCAGAACTGTGAGAAATAAATGTTTGTTGTTTAAGCGAAAAAGAGTACATGGATCTCTATGTATTAACATTGAAAGTTTCTGTGAGTCTGTAATTATTGCAAAATAAATGTTTTTTTTAAAGTCAGTCTTAATCAGAAAAAGAAGTTAACCATCCAGAATACCTTTTCTGAATGGAATCTACAATAATTTGCCTTAAAATTTCCCATGTACTTTTAAGTTTGTTGGACATTTTGCCACCAAAATTAACGTGACATAACTAGGGGAAGAGAGACCCCTGGGCAGGGGGAAAGCGAGCAGGGACAGCACGTGTCCTGGGGACTGGGCCACAAACGGCAGGGAAAGAACAGAAACGTCTGCACAGACTTTTGGTTAGAAAGTTGAACTTCAGAGTCCTGTTCCAGCACAGGCCATGGGCCCACACGGAAGGTGACTACGAATACAGTGCAGATGTCAACTTTTACGTCAACAACATTGTTTTGGGAAACTCTTGACCTAATTCCCCTTTATGGTCCGAAGAACGGCTCTCTGCCACCCACCACGTATCACTCATTTTCCTCTACCGCTCCCGGGAAACACAGGTGAAACTAACAAACCGTGGCTATTAAGCAAGTCGCACAAACGCCATGTGCACTTTTCCCAGGGAGACAAATTGCACACAGTCAGAATAAAACAGGACATGCTTGCAAAGCTCTGAAACTCTTTTTGAGGAGAATAAAAAAGAAACTGTTCATGGAGGCTTCCTGCTTCCCTCAAATGAGGCGTGGAGTTGCGACCGAATGTACCAGCAGCCCTTAAATGTCATCACGGTCCCCATTTTCATCTAGACGAGGTAACAAAAGGTGTCAGAAAGTTTTCCCTTTTTGAAGGAGTCATCTGGTTGTTCACGGGAGTAGCTGTGGATCAGGGATGAATCCCAGCATCAAAGACAAAGGGGAGTCCAGAGCACCCCAACTTTGAAACAGTCACTGCTGTTTACGCAGGCGGGTGCTGCGTAGACGGGCCACTTTGTCTGCGGAGGACACGGAGGACCCAGCACACACACCGGTGTCGCTCATCTGGCGTCTTAAAGCTTCTGACTCATTGCTTATTGAAAAAAAAACTGATGTCAGCACCACAAGGGAGACAGCCCTGATTTTGGCAAAGCCCCAATACAATTCTGAGCTCTCATATGTTTTTAAGTTTTACCTGCAAACTCTGGTAGTTTGCGAACATACAGAGACATGGAAAATATCCTGGGAGCACTAACCGATCACACGACTTGAAAAACCACACGTTATCTCCCTGCCAATGGTGGCCTCCCAGCATCAGACACACATTAAAGTCATGGCAAACATTGGCTGCTGAATGAATACCCGAGCAAACGAGGTTTCACGGAAACATCTAGTTTCCACTCTAAACTCTATCTTGGGCTTACTTTATCATTAAATTGAAATTTCAATGGTAATTTTCAGATAATGTGAGACATAAAATGTGAAATGCCAGCAGATACGTCACAATTATTAGAAATTATTTATTGGAATTAAACCTTTGGGGAAAAGGAGTGAGCCATT
>VSMD01056178.1:0-26640 GCA_008750895.1 Mirza zaza
CAAGCCTGTAATCCTAGCTCTCTGGGAGGCCGAGGTGGGCGGATCATTTGAGCTCAGGAGTTCGAGACCAGCCTGAGCAAGAGCGAGACCCCATCTCTACTATAAATAGAAAGAAATTAATTGGCCAACTAATATATATAGAAAAAATTAGCCGGGCATGGTGGCACATGCCTGTAGTCCCAGCTACTTGGGAGGCTGAGGCAGCAGGATTGCTTGAGCCCAGGAGATTGAGGTTGCTGTGAGCTAGGCTGATGCCACGGCACTCACTCTAGCCTGGGCAATAAAGTGAGACTCTGTCTCAAAAAAAAAAAAAATAATAATAATTAGTTATTTCCTATAACTATGTGGGTCAATCTGGCAACAGAACACTTTTGAAAAAGAATGAGCTTCACAGAACACGGTCCTCTGAGTCTTGCCACTAAGTCAGGGAAAGCCCTGGCACTTCCTCTATGTTTCCAAGTTTTGGCCTTTCTAGCCACTGTCTTTTCCATGTGCTGGGTTTGGCTTGGGTGTTATACCATTTATTGTCAAAGAATAAAGAAAAGTTGCTGCGGAGTGTTGCCCACAGTGGGAACAGACCTGTGCTCATCTGTCCATGGTCTTCTTCAGTGAGAGCCCACAGGGCCCAGGAAGTACAGTGGTGCACCACATAGATAGATCTCTTCATGAGAAGTAGACATACAAAGGATATCTATTTCTTTAATTTTCCTTGCAAAGTCACTTTTCCCACATAGTAATCAATTTCATGGTTTACCTTTAAATTGTTTCTGAATTGTCTTTTCTTCTCCGAAAGTATTAACCCAGCACCTAAATGAAGATTCAATCAATTTCTAGTGAAATAGGAAAATTCTCTAGCAGTTCTATGTTCTTTCACTGGTGTCTCCTAAAACAAAAAGGCTCAATGGGTCCACCAACATGGATTCTAACCACTAAACAGCTGTGCTTATACCAAGCTGTTCTCTCTTATTTATAGTTACTTCTATAGTGTTCTCTCCTGATATACTGTTCCCTACTGACCTGCATTAGAATGTTAGGCTTTTCTCTGGGACTGATCTCTACTTCCTACTTGTGACTCCATTCTGGCACTTGCTTTGCCTTTTTATGCCATTCTCCAGCCTTTTCTCACTCAGACCTTGCTCCAAGACCCTGTGACTCCAAGATCCCTGTAAATTGGCTCTGCTATGAGTCAATTAGTATTTGGTCCCATTGACTAGAGGCCAGTCCTTCTCAGGAACCACCTATAAACTCAGTTTTAATTAAACAGCAGTCTCTAGGACCCCTCTGCATAGAGGATCTTGCTACATGTTGTGGTTGTCCAAAGGCCAGGTATTTTCAAAGATAACTCACTGTGATAAGTTGGATGAGTGACTGCCATAGCATCTGTGACATTTTGGTCACTTTTTTCATCTTCTAAAAATCTACTGTTTTTCCTCAATTAAGAAAAGGGATGTGCCATGCTTTGAATGTATCCCCCAAAAAGCATGTGTTGGAAACTTAATGGCCATTGTAACAGTATTAAGAGGCGAGACATTTAACAGTTGATTTGGCCATGAGGGCTCTGCCCTCATGAGTGGATTAATGCCATTATTTCAGAAGTGGATTCCTTGTAAGAGGACAGGTTTGGCCCTCTTTTGTCTCTCTCTCTCTGTCTCACCCTCCTTTTGCCCTTCTACCATGGATGATACAGCAGAAAGGCCCTCACCAGATGCCAGCCTTCAATCTTAGACTTCTCAGCCTCCACAACTGTAAGAAATAAATTTATGTTAATTACAAATTACCCAGTCTGTGGTATTCTGTTATAGCAGCATAAAACCGACTAAGACAGTATGTATTACAGCTTAATATCTTTAGTAATAAGTCTTCTAGAGACTGTAATTCTATTTAATAATAATAGCCCTCTGTGCTCTAACCATAGAGATAGATCCTCTTCTAATTCTTCTGTTTTTATCTAGACAAGATAGTAAGTGTACTTTGTGTTTGATATCTCCCTTTCCCCTTCATCCCTGCCTCCTTTGTTTCATCTTTCACATCTTTTCTGGGTAGATATGTGCACCAAACGCTGGGCAAATAAAGTTGAGTAAAGCCCACTTTCCTGCTCCAAAGAACTACAGTAGTAGAGGAGAACACCTAGTGGAAGGAGACAGACATGTGAATCAGTACAAGAAGGTGTGAGGGATCTGTGAGGGAGGGCAGTGTAGACATCAAAACTGAGATGGTCAGAATTCTCAGCAGGAAAGGGATAGTCTGAGAAGGATTCAGAGGAGGGTATGATGTTTGAGACAAAATTCGAAAGGATGCACTGGTATTTGCCAGCTTGATGTGATAGGATGCTGAGGAAGCTGTATGAACAAAGGCTCTGAGGTGGAAACTGCAAATAGTCCTTTAGAGCTGCAGGGGAGGGTGTGTGTCTGTACAGTGAGTGGGGGAGGGGAGGAGGAATATGGGGCCTATAGTAAAAGATAGAGCAAGGAAAGAAGGGCAAACCAGACTTGGTCCTGAAAGCTTTCAGAAGCCCCACTGAGGAACTCCCAGCAAGGCTGTATCATCAGATTTGTACTTTACAAGGCTCCCTTTGGCCAGAGTTTGCCATAAGGATTTGGAGGGATTTGAGATAGGATGCAAAGAAATGAGGGCCAGAACCAAGACAGTGGCTGTTGAGATGGAGAAGAGAGGAGAGATATGAGATGATAGGAAGACAGCATTTAAGCACAGAGAGAGATCTAGAAGGGTTTGGGAAGGGGGTTTTTTCTGATGTAAGTGAGTGGACGGATGAGGTTATCCCTCACTAAAATGGGCTAGGAAAGGAGAAAGAAGAGGCCTGGGAGGGAGGCAAGAGCTGGCCCTGCTGGAGACATGTGTAGTTCCTTGCTTATGTGACAGTGTATGGCTGCTTCCAGTCTATCCAGACCTCAACGATTGACATCAGGAATTAGTTTGGAGATCAGAAGGGATTTCTTATACCTGTGCAGAATCTTGAGTCAAAGTTTTCTCTTTCCCTACCTCCCACCTGCTTTCAGTCCATGATTCCATTCTTCTTCACCCTCGGTGTCATTTCCTTCTTTTAGATCCCTGGTTCTATACAGAGACAGTGGCTATCAGGATGTCTGAAAAATGAAAGGTTAGGAGATGCCTGCTGGGGAAAGTGAATGGGAAGACTGCAGGCTATTTGCAGCAAAGCATCTGTGTTCAGGGAGATGCGGGCCCTCTGGACAGCTGTGTCTTCTTTTCCAGTGAATTCTGGCAAACTGAAAGTCTCAGGGTATAGTGTGGCATTAGTTCCTAATTTGAAGAACTAGCAGTTGAGGCTTTGAAGTTTTCTGAAAGATCCCATCTACAAATTGAGAATCGGGAATCCTTTTGCCTTAGTGGGTCATGCCAGTCAATAACATGTTTGCTCTCAGATTCACTCCCTGCCCTTCCCTTGCTCTGCTTGGTATCACAGGAAACTGACCCATGCAATTTATATTTCCCAGGTTTTCTTTCTATTGATTCTGGTTAATTTGGGGCCCTGGAGGGAAGATGAAGAGCAGAAATATGAGAAAAGCCATGTTTTGGTGGGATTTTGTTTTGTTTTGTTTTTGCACACCCCACCCCACTCTGCTTTCAGTGGTATCCCAGACAGTGATATTATTAAATGTTTCTCCACCAGGACGCCTGTGTTGTCCAGCTCTAGTTGGTCTGCTCTACCTTTGGTTCTAATAATAGCACCTCTTCCTTGATTCCTCTAGCCCTAGAGATGGTGGTAATTTCTTGTTGGATGTCTCTGGGTTGACTCGCTTTTCTCTATTTTCCTTTCAGCTCTTCAACACATTTGAAACTAGTTCCCCAGATTTGAACTAGCTGAGGTCAGTCCTGTTTTTCTGATGGACCTTGACAGATATGGGTTGGCATAGGCTCTGGTTGGTACATGGTTACTGTAAGATCCCAAATCTGTTGTCCATTGGCCCTGTTCCCAAAAGGACTCCTCTGTCTACTGTGGTTCTTCAGCCCTGAGAGTTGGGCTCCTGGGCTGGGCTGTCTTAGAGGGCAAACACTGTGTAGTGCTTCCTGAATGGTATGAGAAAAGGAGCCCTTTTGGCCCAGTCTCCTTCCTGTAGGATTTTCCAAAACTCTCCAAATGTATTTAAGCTCAGGAAATGTTTTATTGGCTGGAAATAATGTCTCGTGGAGATTGGGAGTTTGAAACCCACAGAACCTTCTCTAAAAGAGGTGTGTTGAAATGTCCCAGAGTCTGTATGCACACAACCAAACCCTGCCCCTCCTTTGGTGAAAGCATGGCAGGCTACCATCCTTTAATTGGTTGGTATCATAGAAGAAGAGTTGGCATTCTCTGAATGACCTAATGACATGAAGCAGAACAGCTCCAAAGGCCAGAATTCTCTCCAGGAGGGAAAGGATTAGTAAGTGGTTAGTAATGTATTTGGATTCTAATTCTGATTCCACCTCAGATTCTATAAGGAGACTTCTGCAATCCCCTTCTTTGGGCCTTGGCCAATAATTATGGTTGTGAAATTGACCTAAATCATAATAAATCTTTTCTAAGGCCATGATTACTGAGTTAATGAATTGGAACATTCTGAGATTCTTGTGAGGATAGACATCATCCAACTGCAGAATACATTATTGGTTTTTTTTCAAATAGGCCATGGCTTTTTCTTTGCTGTGTTGCCCACATTTCACAGCAACTTTCAGGAGAGACTCTGTTTGGGGATGAAGATCATTGCTGTCTTTAAGCATTCATCAAGAAAAAGTAGAAGTAGAAGAGCTGTATTGTGTAGCTTCTCAGATCCTTCAGCATTAGGCCAAGAAGTGGAAAGTCATCATCATTTCTAGTCTGTGGGGGCAAAACTTCAGAAATTACAAAGAGATTATTACATGTTCCATCACTACAGGGAATAGCTGAAACCCTATCCTTTAGAAAATGACTCAAATCCAATCAAATATTGATTTATTGGGGCTATGTCTAGGAAGTTACTAAATTTAACACAGTAATCACTAACCAGAATACTTACGTGATTATTTGATGATGCATAGAACTTTATAGATCTTTGGGGTCAGGTATCTGTTTTATATTAAAAGAGTATGGTTTTAATGAAAAGGAAGCAGGTGATATGCATCAAATTTCTGTGTCTGTCAAATGTCAAGCATTGCATGACATTGTTAGTTCTTTCTTCTGACCAAGTTTCCTTCATTAGCCTGTAAGGGAGCCTATGAAATGAATCATAGTCCCAGAAATAACCGAGAGGACATTTACATTTGAGTGCATCAAAAATCTAGGACAATTTTTTAAAATTCTTTCAGAGATTAAGATTTATTTATGGATTCTAGTATATAATTTACATACAAAAACCAATGTCTTCATCTCTAGGTACCTAGAAAAAAAGATAAAAAAGATATTCCATTGTGAAAAAGATAATGATATTTTAGAATTAAATTCTAGCTCTGTCTCTAATTAGATATGTGATCTCAGGCAAATGACTCTGAGTCATAGGTTCCTCTTCTATAACAGGGTTACATGATCTGGAAAACGATTGCATTTTCTGGTTCTATGAAGAAGAAGCAGTGCCATGTTACACCTCATTTACTATTTTGTACATTGGGAATATTCTCATTATCAGTAGGGCTTGCCACATCATGTGTTTGTGCCAAACTGTAGGATACAACCCTAGCAGTCTGCTCAGTTTTTTATTTGGCTGATGACTTCCTCTGGTAGTATGTCTTGATAGGTGGTCAGAGGAGTACCTCTTTGAATCCACCTGCAGAGCTTGTTAAAAATTCAGATTCCAGGGCCTTCCCAGACTAAATCAGCAGCAGTGGGTATAGAAATCTGAATTTCTTGCAAATCAAAACCACAATGAGATACCATCTAACACCAGTGAGAAGGGCTTGTATCAAGAAATCCCAAAACAACAAATGCTGGCGAAGATGTGGAGAGACAGAAACACTCCTACACTGCTGGTAGGACTGCAAATTAGTACAACCTCTGTGGAACAGAATTTGGAGATACCTCAAACAGCTAGAAATAGAAATACCATTCGACCCAGCAATAGCATTGTTGGGCATCTACCCAAAAGAGCATAAGACATTCTACTATAAAGACATCTGCACCTGAATGTTTATGGCAGCACAATTCACTATTGCAAGATCATGGAAACAACCCAAGTGTCTGTCAATTCATGAGTGGATAATTAAAATTTGGTATATGCTCACAATGGAATACTACTTAATTCTAAGAAATGACAGTGAGCTAGCACCGTTTATGCTATCCTGGATTAAGCTTAAGTCCGTTATCCAAAGTGAGGCGACACAAGATCAAGAAAACGGGCTCCACATCTACTTGCCATCAAATTGGTACTGACTGATTAAAACTATGGTGCTCAAATGGTGGTAGTGCTCACCAGGGTTTGGGGGAGGGGGAGATACACATCTTAGGGTTGTGGGGAATATTGGGGGGGAGGGAATACCCCTAACCCTTCGTAGGGAAAGGCAAAGATATACAATGTAACCCAAAGGTCAAAAAAAGAAAAAAAAAAACTTTTATTGGGTGGTGGGCAGATGGGAGGGGGGAGGAGGGGAAGGATATATACTTACAAAATAGGTGCGATACGTACCACCTGGGGGTGGGACACACTTCATGTTTTAGTAAGGCGGGGGGTGAGGAGGAATGGCAGGGGCAATATATGTAACCCTAACAATATTTGTAGCCCCATAATATGATAAAATAAAATGTTAAAAAAATTGTAAAAAAAAAAAAAATGAAATCTGCATTTCTATATTCCTGAGCAATTCGTAGGGACATGCAGTCTGAGATCCATGGCCAACTGCCAACACATAGTGCAGTGTATGATGTGCATTATGTTTACTCTCTTTACTGTTTGCATCCACTCTGCAGGGGCCTAGCCCCAGGCCTACTACTGACTAGATGATTTCTTCACAACCTTTCATCTCCCTAGGACTGTTTCCTTATTTATAAAACATAGGGGCGGGAGTATTAATCTCCAAGGAATCTTTGGGTTCAAACAGTCCACCAAAATAGTTCTCTAGTGATCTGTGAGAATTACCGAACCTCCCTTAACAAATCCTATTTCTTGCATGCCTACTATGTGGCGGGCATTGTGCAACTTTTATATGTATTTCACTTATTCTTTATAGTAACCTATGATATTATTATTACTCACACTCAACATTTAAGGAACTGAAGCTTAGAAAATTTAAGTAACTTGTCCAAGTCTACTTAGTTAATAAGTAGAGCTGCAGTGAAGTGAGATTAAAATGAGGCCATAAACATATAAAGAATTGCCTGGGTTGCTGCTCCCCTAAAAGTTCTAAAGGCCACTGTGCTGCTCATTCACCCTGTGCTCTACTCTCTCAGCAAAGGAGACTAGTTTTGGTTTCTTTAGATGTTTACTTGGCCTCTTGCTTAAGCATTTGCCTCTCCTACTCAATAACAGTGAAAGGAACCCCCCCACCCCCGCCACACACACACACACACACAAAATCACAGGGCTGGAAACATTTTGTTTCCTACAAAAAGTTTTTTTGCAGCCAGCTCTGTGGTTGAAAGTATTTTTTCTGTGGTCTAGGGATGGGTTGGATCCCATCTCTTCTTGGCCAGTGTCTGAGAACTCAGCCTGTGGCTTCCCTTCAAGTCAGCACATAGCAAGCTGTTTTTTGAATGAGTGTCTAATGATGTTGAATGTGTGTAGAAGTGGACAAATAGGTCTGTTTGGGTGTATAAGAAATGCGTGCGTGTTCCTCTAGTCCTTTCAGGACAGAGAGAACCAGGGAGTGGTTTTCCACATGCTGTACATATCAATGTAGCTTTTAAGTTTTCATCACTCACATGACAACCAAAAAATTCAGATGCTGACAAAATGAGAGGAGAGTGATATGTGAGCCTTATGTGGATTTGTAAGTAATCAGAAAGGCAGGGAATCTGAGATTTTGACCTGTCACATTTCTTTCCATTTTCAAATACTCAAAACCAAGGCAGGGTGGTCTGATGGTAATGCAGAAGATGGGAATTCTGGGCAGTGCCTCCAGCGTGGCCACATTCAGAGTTTAGGACACTGACCATTGTCCAGCCTTGGATAAAAACTTTTTCTCAAGGACTACATTTCCCTCTCAAAAAGCACAAATTTATTTTGTTAAAAAAAAAAAAACCCTTTGGGCTTTTAAGAATAAAAGTTCCTCTAGTTAACGATGAATTTTGAGTATTCAAACAGAATTCATAAGTAAGAAATATTACTAGTGGTAAATACATTTTCTTTACTCATAATTCAGTATTTGCTCATAATTTACATGTTTCTAGTAAGACTTTGTAGTGTGTGGTGGTGCCTAGAACTTTTCCAACTATTCTGCATGGCCTGTCCATGAATATTCCATTTCTTACATTCTTGTCAACCCCCATGAAGAAATGGTACTCTCTGGGTTCCCACTGTTCAAGGTTTTAAGTGCTGCATGCCTCTCTGTCATGCCAGCACACCACCGTGACTGGCGAATTAAAAAAAAAAAAAAAAATTCTTTTTTTTTTTTTTTTTTGGTAGAGACAGAGGTTGCTATGTTGCCGAGGTTGGTCTTGAACTTGTGGCCTCAAGCGATCCTCCCACCTTGGCCTCCTAAAGATCTGAGATTATAGGTGTGAGCCATTGCACCCAGCCTCAAGTATTTTCTTTTAAAAGGGCCAGGATTGAGATAGACTCAGCATTAGTGGCATTGGCTACAGGGGTGGCTACAGGGGTGCATTTACCCTGGGATGCAGAAACTGGCCCATCTAAGTCGGTCCCATGGGAAAGAATGACCGCAGGGTGATCACGGGTCACCAGTGGGGAAAGATGGCATTTGCTCTATTTCATCACACACAACAGTAGAGCTGTTCTCACAGGAGGGGTTGTTAGGGTTGGGTGGAGGGTAGTGGTGGTTATTTTAGTAAACCAGTTTTCCAATGATGGGGGTATGTGTTTCTGTTTTTACCTCTTAACAATGAGACAACAACCCAAATAACAGATCCCTTAGTACATTGAAATGCCAAGGCTAAACAAACTGGTGGAACTTTGCGGCTTTGGCTCTTGGCTCCCATGCATATCCATGCATTAGGGCCATGGCTTGGCAGTAGACAAAGTGGCTGTGCGGGTCCTCAGGGAGCTCTCTGGCTTTGTGGCTTCCTTTGATATGCAATTGAACCTTGGCAAATTTTTCCTCTCATGTCTCTGTTTATGAGGTCCAGAGGTAGGCAGAGACCCTCATTATGTAGCCCAAAGCCAAGAGCAAACTAGAACTACAGGATGTCTTCCCACACTCACACCCTGCTTGCAGACTAAAGAGCTGGCCCACAAGGCTTACGACAAAGGGACCAGTTAGGGGAAGCGACTGCTGAATTCTCTTCCCGGCTTCACCCCAGTTCTAAATCTGTAGGATTGGTCAGATCTCTTAAACTTTTCTCCTTCAGAAGCATAAGATGTCTTACTTAAAAAGGATCAGTGTAAGACTACTAATCTACTGGTTTCCAAGGCATTAGTGCTTAAAAACATCAACAATAACAATACCTAACATTTTATCAAGCACTTACCCATTGCCAGGTACTAAAGTGTTACACATGTAATGACTCATTTAATTATCACATCTTTGGGGTAAATACTATTATCCCCATTTTACACCTGTAGGAACTCAGTCACAAAGAGGTAAATTGTGAGTTGTTGGTCTTATTCTTCACCAATTTAAGGTATAGTTCTGCAGATATATCTTATAATTGACTGGCTTTCCTGAACTCCACTTTCCTTAGTCTGTAACACTGGGCCACAGATAATAAAAATCATTCAAATTAGCATTCCCAATTGCTGACCCACCTTAAATTGTAACTGGGTCTTGGCCATTTTTACGTTAAATCATTCTTATATTTGAGAAGCCTGAAACTAGGACTTTTCCAAAGTCATAAACAGGTGTACAGAAAGTTATTTACTAGGTAAACAAGTGGGATGATCCATCGTATTGAATTTGTATAGTAGAGTGGAAACAAATGCCTTGGGCTAAGAGAGATTTAAGGAATTGTAGGCAAGGATTCTGTTGAAGTGCCAAGATCAAGCAAATAGACTATAGAGGAGCTCCAAAATGATGCTGTATGCCATAGCATGGTTTGGCATTTAAGTTATGGCTATGCAGCTTCTTTCCTATCCATTTCTACTATAGCTTTTATGCTTGCTTTCTTTTCTTTTTCTTTTTTTTTTTTTTAAATTTTTTTAGAGACAAGGTCTCACTATGTTACCCAGGCTGTTTTTGAACTCCTGGCCTCAAGCAATCCTCCTGCCTCAGACTCTCAAGTAGCTGGGATTACAGGCATGAGCCACCCACCTGGCTCCCTTTGTCGTTTCTATAGCTGCCCCAGAGAATGCTGGGGCAGCATTAACAGCTGCCATTTTTGTGCTAGGCACATAAGAGCTATGCAAACATGATCGTTACAATACACTGTGAGGTGGGTTTTTATAATAACACTGTTTAGTGTGTATTATTTACCCACTCTGAATTTACAGATGGGGAAATAGCCTCAGAGAGATTAAGAAGTGTTGAGGCTAAAACAACTAGTAAATGTTAGAGACTGTAAATTGACTTGTAGCAGCTAGGTTGTCTAGGTAGCCATCTGGTATTTTTGCTTGCCCTTGATCTCTTCTTACCCCTTCTTTTAATACCTACACCTTGATTTTCCTGTAAGGAAACAGCTCTTTTCAATTTTCAGTCTGTTGTCTACTTAGGGCTAATTGTACCCACTGGCTTCGGGTCTTGACTAATGGAAAGATCACATTCCCTTTCCACAGAGATTGGTTTGTAATAGTTGGTTAACCCAAGCTAAGCTGAGTAGAGTAAACCCAGGACTTTGCTGAACAATCTGAGTTGCTAAGTTGGTAGAACATAAGCCTGGAGTTCCTGGTGGCTGTCTTTGCCATTGTACAGAGAGAGGGGACCCACTTGAGAATGACAGAGTAGTCAACCCAGAGTAAAATAAAACCAAAAGATTGAGAGAGAATGTTGGGGAGGGGGAGCAGGGTCTGAGGCCCTAGATCCAACTGTGCCTGAGGACAGTTACTCCTGAACATTCCAGTTAGGTAAGCCAATAAATTTCCTGTTTTGTTTGGTCTCAATTGCATCTCTGTTATTTGCAACAGAAAGAATACTAAATAATACACACATCCAATGCTCATAGTTACTTACCAATTTGAGGCCAGAAAATTCTAATAAATGAGAACTTTTATCATTAAATTGATGATTTTTATCCTCCTATTAGGTAGAGACAAGTTCTGATTATTCAGGTCTACCTTCCTGGTTTCTAGATTATTCTATTCCTTTGCTTCTCCTCTTCTTCCTTATGCATTTATTCTTCCTCTTCTTGTTTTCCTTTGGCCTTTTCATTATTCACCTCCACCACAATAGAGAAAAAAAGCATGGAACTTACATTAAACAGCTTTTCTGGTTTATAAGTCTCTTTGGAAAGGTTCATATAAAGAGTAAGTTAAAAATATTGACTTAAAAGCAATTAAAAAATCATTGTGGGGTTTTACTTAGCCATTCTATCCATGGTTTTTTTTAACCACATATTAAGCTTGATGAAAATCCTTGATGTCATTGCTTCCACTATAAAAATACAACCTTTTCTGGGTTAGTCTCACTTAATCATTAATGATGAGCTGTAAAATATTCTTTCCAGTTCAAAAATGGCATCAAATAAGTAACTAAGATGAAATTAGTAATAATTTTGGAAATGTGGTCATTTAGCAAGCTGATATTTACTGAACACTACTGTGTACCAGGCTAGGCTCTGGAAAAAACAGAAATAAATAAAACATAATTTTTCAAAATCTAGCTGGACCGGCAAGTCTCAGAACCACTGACCATAACGTCATGTGATGAGCAGGAGGGTAGTAAAAACATTCAACGACTGGTACTGCATAGGAAGGAACCAGGCAGAATAGATTCCATGCCTTGGAGGAAGGGATGTGGGTTCTTGACACCCCCTTTCCACTGTGCCAGGCAGTATCCCCTGAGTTGCTGGACCACATAGGGCAGTCCTGGGTCTGGAGCAGCAATGGGGCACTTGCAGAGCCCCTTGCAGAGCTTAGGGGCAGCAGCTCTTTGCCAAATGGCGTGGCAGTATTTAGTATTTGAACAACTGGAATGGCTGCCCTGATGCAGTCAGGCTGAGTGAGAACCTGAAAGCTGTTCTGTGATCGGGGCCTCCTCAAAGTGTATCTGGGGAATGACTCATCCTGCCTGAGGCCAAGAGAGAGGGTGAAGAATAGCTTCACAGAGGGGGTGACTTTTGAGCTCTGACAGAATCCATTCGGAGAGAAGGAAGGGCCCATGTAAAGGCCCCCCTGACATGTTGACTCTGTAGAGCCAGATTTGGGAGCAATCAGGAGCAGCAGAGGTGATAGGTGAGGCTAGAGCAGCCCTTGGCCCCTCCGGAGAGGACCTGCTGAAGGGTTTGGAAACTAGGTAGCAGGGAACTCAAGGTGGTTTTCAAGAAGTAGAAAATGTGGTAATCCACTAGTGAGGACATTTGGATCATATACAGGGATCTTAGTTGTCTGATGGAGAGAGAAAACTCATTTTAAGATTACATAGATATGCGATCCATATACTCTACTAGGACATCTCTTTTATATATTGATCAGATTAATCCAAGAAACCTAGAAGTATAGGCCCTGGAGTGCTGTTCACCCTAAACAAGGGGCTGGGAAGCAAGTGTTTTTAGTGTGTGTCATCTTCTGGATCCCCAAGGCCTTCTGGGTTACCTCAGAGCTGAGCCATTTAGCTTCTTATGGGCAGGGACCTCATCGTATTCCTTTGTTTTCCCTAATATCTAGCTCCATACCTGGGACACAGGAGGTACTCAGTAAATATTTGTTGAATTAATATAACGTTAAATAAGTCACTCAGCTCTAAGTAATAATTGTTTATACTTGTTATGAAAATGGTTTTATATAATTTCCAGTGTGTCTGCCCTTTTTTGGTCTTGTATTTTCACTCTTGTGTGGTCTGCTTTCAGTGGCCCTCAGCTAGAGTCTGCCTGCTCGACAGGCAATCTCTGGCAACAACGAATTGCATCCCCTGGCCTGGTTTGCTGACTGCATCTGGAAGAACATGCATTCTCTCTTTAACGTGACTTTCCCTACCTGTATAAAGGAGAGGTTGCTTTTGCTTATTTATTCTGAAATGGAAGACAAAAAAGTAATGCATGCTAGTTATTAACCACTTTGGTACGAGTGTCGACTCTAGTCGATAGCCACAGATGAATGACTTTAGCCAACAGCCGTGATATGAAGGTGCACAGCCGAGCCTTGACTTTAGCTGACAGCCATGATATGATTTTTTTAATTTTTCATTTATCAAAATAAAATTCTGAACATTAAAAATAACATAATGAAAACATATATGTATATGTTACCTATTCTGATTACATTACAAGTAAAGCTGCCTGTAAAGTAAAACAAGCTTTCAGTGCTTTAAAGCTTTCCTCATCACACAAGAGCAAAATGGATTCGTCGTCAATGTACAGCACACACTATCGTGTAGACTGTGAGTGCCGGCTGTGGGCAAGGTTTCTCGGCCGGTGAGTGCTGTACCAAAGTGGTTAAAAAAAATCGAGCAACATAGAATAATAAAGAGTAGGAGGAAAAATCCTCCAGAAGTTTCTATGCATAGGTAAAAATATATATGTGCTCCTCTTATATGATATTATGTAACCTACTTTTTAAATACTCCATACATCATGGATAATCTTTCTATGTAAATATACATAGTTACTAATCCTTTTTCATAGCAACATAGTATTCATGGAATAGATATACAGTAATGTAGTCAGAGGATGATAACATTAAAATGAATGAAATTTTGCATTCCTTAAACTCATATCAGAAAAACTTAAACGTATTTTTGTTTTTAATTATTAAAAAAAAACAAAAAATTTGATCCAAACAAGAGAAGTAGCAATATAGTTTCATTTAGAAAATGGTTAAGTTAGTGTATGAATATTGTAGCCAAGCTTGCTTCATCATTAACCTTGTCTAAACCTGCTACCTAGGGACCCCAAAGAGCATACTAAATATTTTATAAAGATTGTATAAAAGGTGCTCTGTACTGGTATGAATTGAATGAATCTTTAAATATAATTGTTGTTTTTAAATATTTTTAGTAAGACTTGCCTTATTTGGGCCTCTCTCTTGAAATCCTAATTTTAAAGGGAAAAGATGGCTCAGAAAACTGTTCCAGGTCACCAGTGAGATGTCCTTAGGCCCATACCCCCAGATGTTCCTAAGATTATACTCCCTCATCTTATGACTCCTGAGTCAGAAATCCTGCAGCTGTGCCTGAGGAGGACTGAGGTCTCTAGGCTCTCCGGTTGCTGAACCTGGTTTTTCAGTTTTGTTTCCATTCTCTTTTCTCTTCCCTTTTTTCCTCTTTGGTATCTCATTCCTCCTAGAGTACTGACTGAGTCCCCTGGGTATGAATCTGCCTGCTGTATATACAGAAATCCACTGTGTCATTACAGTAGTTATCTCTAATTCATTCTTCCTCCCTGAGCATTGAAGAAAACTCATGTGGGCTCTTGTCTTTGTGATAAAAGCTTTTGTCCCATAGTAATTAGGCAGAGCTCTAGTTTACTTCTAAAACATGATTAACTCCTTGGGAAGGAGGGAAAAAATTGAGAGTTGTTATTTAAGATGGGTACCCTAGGAGAACAAAGAAGAGGCTTTTCCCATTGTTATGCCTCCTAATTAGGCCAAGCCCAAGGTTGCTGTGCACCATTCCAGGAGGCAATTTCCCCCACTAGTAAGAGGATAGGAGCAGAGGAGTGACAGAATGAAGCTGACATCAGAAAGGCCCCAAAAGAGGTTAGGACTTTTCAGATCTTCTGGACTTGCTTCCTGTCCCACCTCTGCAGGGAGCCTCACACTCTGTCCTGTGCTTCCTGACATAAAAACTCCCTCACTCAGGATCACGGAGGAGGGGCTGGTTTACTTTATTCCTCATAACTCTCTATATTGCTTGACTTGTTCATAGTGAACTTGTGTTTTTTATATAATCAGAAAAGCCTAAAGCTATATTCATAGTGTGTGGAGGGAAAAGAGAGAGAAAATCAGTTGCTTGGTGGACTGGCAAATAATCTCACAGTGTAGTCAAGTCAGCATTAACAATAAAAAGGGCACGTGCGGTTATGATCCTGTAAAAGGGCCCTAAGAATTCTGAGCAGGGCTCATCCTTAGCATGATGACACAATAGGAAGACTTTGCTTGAAGTTGTATGTGACAAACCTCCCACCCTTCCTCTGGAGACTCAGTGCCAGGACATGCTGGACCCCGCAAAGGGCCCTGTCCAGACTTCTCAGTGCCAGGAGCATTTTATATTAGACAGTTCTCACCCTTTTCATGGTCAGTGTTCATCTGGATTCTCCACTTCAGAGCTCAGTGTTTCAGGAAAGATAATCTGTTGACTCATTCTAGAGAACTTGCTCTGCCTGACGGTATGTGCGTGTGTGTTATCTAGGTAGATGGTCTGAAGACACTGACGTTAGTGCAAACGTATGACTAACGAGAATTTTAGATTCTGAAAAGTCTAATGGGGGCTGGGGATTTTCACTAAGGACCTTCTGATAGCCCCAGATCAGATCCCACAAGTGGCAGCCTGGTGGGCCCACTTGTTCTTAGCATTCCTAAATAAAAGTTCTGGGCATAGGTAGCTAGCCCCTCCCCTCTATTGATCAGCAGGCTTGTTTGACCTGTGTTTCCGTTTTCTCAGGAAAATTGGGATAATAATGGTATTTATCTCAGAATGTTGTTAGGAGGATTACATGTTTTAGAACAGTGCCTGGCATACAATAAGAGTTGAATTAACAACTGTTAGCTTTTATCACTGTTTTTATCCCAGGTCTGCCAAGAGTTGTGATGTTTGAAGTAGGCCCCCCAGTGGAAATCTGGTGGGTTCTCAAAGAGATGGGATAGTTTTTAAACTCCTCATATAGCCAGCCTGGTTGCTATGGAGCTCTTCTTACCAAGTTCTTTTTAAAGGCCTGGTGCAGATCCCCGTTTCTTGAATTGTTTCAGTCTATGAGCCAATTTCTATGGGCTAAAGATACCTAATTCCTCAACAATACTTGATAAATGAGTCATTCTGTGTTTATATATGTAAGATTTAGACAGTCACATTAAAAATACAAAAGACCAAGCTGACACGTTCCTGGTTATGCCCTGAGAACATGGGCAAGAGTCATTATATAAAGTTTATTTTCCTCCATCTTCCTGAGCTTGTCACAAAGATGAGCTTGAAAGGGAAGGATGGGTACCCCCTCCAGTCTGTGTTACACCCTTCAGCTCATCTGAAATCCTGTCCTGTGTTTCCTTCTTGTCCTTTGCCTTTTTTTTTTTTTTTTTTTTATGGCTGGAGGAGAACTTTAGGGAAATAGTTAGAATGCTGTGGTAACAGGGAGAATTAATTTGACCATGCTCTGAAGAAAGAGCATGTTGATTTCTCACTAATGTTGGTTCCTCCACCCATCAGAGCAGGGCCAAGGATGTGGTACAATACACAAACCAGTCCCATTTTACCAGCTGTTTTTGAATGTGTCAAGCCCAGATTTCAGCCTCTTTACATAGAAACATGTTGCCTTCCTTGAATTGGTTCCTGTGAGACTAAAGAAGATCCCGTGTGGCCCAAGCATGATGTAACAGGGATGTGTGCTTCAGAATTCAAGACACACCCTCTGAGTTCCTGGCATCTTTTTACCATAATAATCACACAACCACAGCCTTCCTTCTGTGATCCTGGCAGGCCAGAGCTGCCTAGCCTTGGCTGGGTTTTCTAGTGGGCTTGGACAAGAGGACCAAGCTCTGTTTCCTGTGGATCTGTGGATGGTGCTGGGAAGTCAGGCCTGCCTAACTGGATGTCCAGAGAGTTTAGCATTTACAGTTGGACAGAGCTCTTGTGCATCTTGTTTTTCTGGTCATTTCCATACTCCTGATTTAGGGTAGAGAAAGAGAATGGGTCTCTGTAGTTTGAAATCGCCTGTGACATTATTCTATTGCTTTAGTTGGAGCTAGATTGAAGTTTCCAAATTCAAATGATAATGAAACCAGTTCATGCTTATAATAGGTGATCCTTATGTTAGCTTTTGATTTAAAAAAAAAACTTTAAAAATAAAGTTTAAATATAGTATTTGATAGCCATGAACTCAGTGATAAAATAAGTTCTCACTTCTTTTAGAGCACCCAATGGTAATATTAACAAATGCTAACATTAACAGTTTCAGTAATGGTTAGAAATCTCATTTTAAACCTAACCATATGGTTCTACAACCTATGTGTGAAGTTGCACATTAGCCTTACACACATAGACACTCCCACAGTGGCAGCAAAGAAAGGTAACTAGACCGTTGAACTAACACTTTAGCCTTCAAAACGGGGCAAGTTACTAACTCTCTTACATTTTAATCCCCATAAGTTTCCCCCATCGTAGAGAAAAGAAACTAATATATCTAAGGTTCCTATGATGTGCTACATTTTTCACTAATTTCTTTCATCTCTTTAATCACAGTAAGACTGTGAGGTCAGTATTACTGTTCTCATTTGAGAGAAGAGGAAAGCAAGGTTTGGAGAGGTTAGAGTGCCCAAAATCAGATAGCCAAGATTTGATGCCATGTTTGACCAAATTCATAGCATGTTACCTTTGGTACTAAGGATGATTGTACTTGATCCTAAGCCACCTTTTTTTAGCCCCATATAAGCATGATTTGATGATAGCTTAAAAATTATATTCAGCACCCTTGAGAGGAGCTGTTTGTTATTAATACATATGTCTGATATATGTAACTAACCCTCAAAGCTGATATTATGATAATGCCACCAAATCACTACCTGATTTGAGATAGAAGAACTAAAGCATGCCTCCTCTTTAATGTGGAGATTTGACCACATGTTTACTCCTTCTCATGATCCATCTGAATTTATTTCAGTATGATAATAATAATATTAACAGGGCAAAAAGACTGTGAATCTCTTTGAGACATCAATAGGTTTCAGTAAAATATTAGACATTCCTCTGCCTTGCTTCTAGAATGTATCAACCAAAAAAAGATTGAAGGATTATTTTTGTAAATTATCTCCATTTATTAACTCTACAGTGGATCCCATCAGTTTACAAATGCTATTCTTACATAGAGTGCTTCTAATTATCTAATTTCTATTTAAATATGATGGAACAACCAAGGATCACCAAACTTTGGAAAATGCTTCTCACATCAGAGAGAGAAGAAAACAAACAGAAAAAAGAACCATGAAGAATTAGAGATAATATGAGATTCAGAAGAAAACTTAAAGTATATTTAATATCCTCAAAGAGTTAAAGATGATATAATAACAAGAATAGGATGCACTGAATTAGAAATGGGGGATAAGAAAGAGCACCTAGAAAGTAAAGATATAACAGCTGACAAATTCATTTAAAAGGTTGGAAGATAATACAAAGTGGCATTATTTGCCTTTTTAAATTATGTGTAAGCATTAAGTTGATTAAAAACAAAACAAAATAATCAGTTCTCTAGTGCTGTGAAAACTTTTAAAACAGAAAATGTAGGTGTCAGAGTTGAGTAGGCAGAGATAGCAAAGGTAGATATTGAATCATGATGTTTAAAATTTTGGCTTGGCAACTAAAAATATATATAAAAAATTAGCCAGGCATGATGGTACATACCTGTAGTCCCAGCTACCCAGGAGGCTGAGGCAGGAGGATTGCTTGAGCCCAGGAGTTGGAGGTTGCTGTGAGCTAGGCTGATGCCATGGCATCTAGCCTGGGCAAGAGTGAGACTCTGTCTCAATAAAAAAAACAAAAAAAATTCGGCTTGGGAGACTCAACTTCCAGAATGGTGAAGCAAGACATTCCAAAAATCTACCCTTCCATAAAGCAATAAGAACATTGACAAAAACTCAAAATAAACTTTTTCAGAACTCTAGAAATTAAATAAAAGCTTGCAAATAATCCAGTGAATATTTATATGAGAAAAGCAAGTGAATCACAGTAAGAACAGCGAGATCTAATGGCATTTTAGTTTGCCCTAATCCCATACTCCTCTCCCCAGTGCTGCAATGCCTTGAAAGCCAACACTCTGGCATCCATGGAAGCTTTGAAAGCTAGTGTGCTAGTAGCTTCTTAAGGGGGTAGAATAGGTTTGGAAGGTCACAAAAGCCCTGTCACAGAGAATTGTTATTATTTGACCTGTTTGCCAAAAAGCTGTGTTCTCAGGGCTTGTCTTTATTTGACTGAGACTCAGAACTTGGTCTGTGTGAACAACCCTACCCATGGGGCATTTGTTGGAAACAATCAGTGGCAATTGCTTACTGTCATGGCTACCTAAGGCCTCATTACCAGGTAGAGCTAACAAGAGGCTGACCAAAAACATTAAAAAGAAAAACTGAGGAATAAGGTATCTACAGGAAGCTTTATAAAGCTCTCACATATACCAGAGAATCTAGAAGGCTGTACCCCGGGCTTTGCTTATGCCAAGGAAAGACCTGAGAAGACCCAAAGCTCTCACTCTGGCTGACCTTGAGGCTCTGTGGAAGATGGAAGTGAAGAATAAGATAGAGTTATAAACTGCTTGCTGGAGTGTTAAATGCATGCTCCAAAACATACACAGAGGCTAAGGCTGAGAGACTTACTGATTCATGGCATTTAAGGAAATCTGTTCAATCAGTAGTGGACCACTAAGTAATTTTATACACAGGGATTCTCAATGAAATTGACTGACTGACTTCTCATCAGAAACTATGGAAGCCAGAAGCAGTAGAATAACATATCCAAAGTACTGAAAGAAAGAATATCAATCAAGAATTCTACATCCAGCAAAACTAGTCTTCAAAAATGAAGGAGAAATTAACACATTCCCAGAAAAACAAAATCTGAGAGAATTTGTCACTAGTACATCTGCCCTATAGAAAATGCTAAAAAAATTAAAAAATCCTTCAGCCTGAAATGAAAGAACATTAAAGAATAGCTCAGATCCACATGAAAAAAAGCATACTGCTAAAGTAAACACATAAATAAATATAGAAGACAATAGAGTATATTTTTGTTTATAATTCTTTTCCTCTCCTATCTGATTTGAAAGACAACTGCATAAAGCAAGAAATGTAAAACTGCCTTAATGGATTTGGAATGTATAAAGATGTAATTTATATAACAGTAGTACAAATGGGGGGTGGATAGAGCTATATTGGTGCAAAGTTTTTGTAAACAATTGAAATTAAGGTGGTATTAGTCTGAACTAGTTTTAAGTTAAAATGTTAATGGCAATCCTCAGGGCAATCTCCAAGAAAATAACTCAAAAATCTAAAGTAGAAGAAACAATAAGAAAATTAAAAGTATACACTAAAAAAAATCTAATACAAAGAAGGCAGTAATGGAAAAATAGAGGTACAAGAAAGACAAGACATACAGAACACAAATAGAAAAATGGCAGGCATATAGCCTACTTTATCAATAATTATATTAAATGTAAATAGATTAAATGCTCCAATCAAAAGGCAGAGATTGGCAGAAAAGATAAAAAGAAACCATAATCCAATATATGGTATCTATAGGAGACCTACTTTAGAGTCAAAGAAACAAATAGGTTGAAAGTAACAAGATGGAAAAATATATGCCATGCAAAAAGTAAACAAAAGAGAGCTGGAGCAGCTATGCTAATATCAGACAAAATAGACTTTAAGACAAAAACTGTTACTGGAAACAAAAAACATTTTATAAATATAAAAGGGTCACTCTATCAGGAAGATGTAATTATTATAATTATATGCACCTAACAGCTGAGCCTCAAAATACATGCAGCAAAAACTAACAGAATAATAGAATTGAAGGGAATAGACAATTCAATAATAATAATAGTTGGAGACTTCAATATCCTACTTTCAATAATGGATAGACCAACTAGACTGCAGCTCAGCAAAGAAATAGAAGACTTGAACAACACTATAAACCAACTAAACCTAGCAGGCACCTATAGAACACTCTACCTAATAACAGCAGGTTCTTCTCAAGTATACATGGAACATTCTCCAGGATAAACTATATGTTAAGCTATAAAACAATAGCCTAATATATTTCAATAAATTTAAAAGATTGAAATCATACAAACTTCTCCAATTATCATGAAATGAAATTAGTAATCAATAACAAAAGGAAATTTTGGAAATTCTCAAATGTGTGCAAATTTAAAAACACACAGAGACACACTTCTAAAGAAGCAACAGGTCAAAGAATAATCACAAGGAAATTAGAGAATACTTTGAGAAAATGAAAATAAAACTTATGTGATATAGTTAAAGCAATACTTAGAGGGAAATTTATAGCTTAAGTGCTTATATTAAAATTTTATTGCATGTAAATTATACCTCAATAAAGCTAATATTACTATAGAAAGAATTAGTAACCCATATTTTTGGCTGTATAAATTTGCATACTGCCATATATATGTAGTCACAAAATTTGCTCTGATTCTAGTATAATTCAGAGAGAATAACTAACACTTTCAAAGCACATATAAAATTCACTGAAAAAAAAACCCAACATAGTTTTTAAAATGTATTAACAAATATTAAGCTTATAGTTAATTAAATACATACTAAAGTATTTAGGGAAAAGTGTACTGATGTTTGCAATTTACTTTGAAATGAAACAATAACCAAAATAAGATGGGTTGATGGATGAATAGATATGTGATAAGAACAAGTATAATAAAATGTTAATGGTAGAACCTGTTGATAGGTTTATGGGTATTCACTATAAAATTCTTTCAACTTTGTTGTATGTTTGAAAATTTCCATTAAAAAATGTTGGGGAAAAGACAATAAATTGAAAACGTCACTTTGACCCTGAACTATTACTATTCCATAATTTACTAAGTACATAGCTTAATGATTTGAAGAACTTAATGTTGTCTTTAACAAACTAGCTCTTTCTTAGGCAATACTTTCATATAGTTTAGGAACCTGATGTGTTATAGGTAAACATTTTGAAAACAATCACCAGAGAGATATTATAAAAGAGTATAATGGTATTCTAAGAGAGAATAAGATCTTACAGCCTCAAGGTCAAACTTCCTAGTAGACTCTTCCCAGAGTCTAGAATTATATTTCATCCGGAATTCATATCAGCTTGCTTTCTGTCCCTTAATCTCTGTAGGAAAAGTTGTAAAGTAGGCTGCATGTGGACAAATTAATAAATTCATGCCTGCTCAAATACAGTTCATTTTTCCACCCTGCCATTTTCCAGCACTACATTAGTTCTACAGATCTTACTTCCCCATTTCGAGAAGGCAGTTTAGATGCCACTGAACTCATTCTCTGCCCTCCCTCATAACTGTGAAGCTGTTGGTATTGAGGCTTCAGTGTTCCGTGGAGAGTGATTTTCCAAGTGATGAAGCAGATTCTAATCGCAGACTGGAGCCGGCTCCCTGCCACCTTTCCCTCTAGCTCTCTCAACACAATGGGGAAGTCCTATGAGGATCGCTGGGTACACTTCAAGCCCCCCCCCCGATCCCGTGGCCTCATTCCAGTCACAGATCTTCCTGTCTGGAGCATTTCCGGCCCTTCTGTCCCTTCGCTTGGAGAGTTCAGCTCAACCTGGGGAAGGGACAGAAGACTTGAGGTTATCAAAAGCCTGTTGAATTATCTGATGCAAGACTAACTGGTTTGTTTGCCTCCCTGGCTCTCTTCCTGGGCTTCAAAGCAGCTGAGAAAACAACCTTTTTCTAAGTCTTGGACAAGGAGGAAAAACCCTGGCATGAAGGATTTCTGTCACAGACACTTGGCATAGCTAGAGGAAAGGTTTGTTTAACTTAGCAATGGGTTTTTATTAGCCCAGGACTCCAGTTGAAGTGAGATAATAGGGTCCCTGTAGAAGGACATTTCAGAATCAGTGGGTTTCCTCCCTAGCTTCCCAGCAGGACCCTTACATGAAGATGAAAGTGTCAGACACATTCAACAAGGAAATCCTTGCTGAATTCATCAACAACCACATAATCTTGCTGATCATGAGACAGGATTAAAAAACTAGCAGGACAGGAAATTGTGGATGGATACAAAGCCATATTTCTGAGCTATCTCCCTCAACTGCCTCTCACTATAGTTTTCTTGGCTGAACATATTGCATTGTCTCCGGGCCCCTGCATCTTATAGCAGTAAGTCGGGATAGAAAGAAATCCAGTCCTACCACCTGCCCCTACAGGAAGAAACTCTTCTGCTTACACTTTCCCTCTGCCAGCTCACTTCACTCAGCCCTTCTCCCCAGCTAATGTGAGATTTGGGATAGTGGGTGGGAAGGGGAAGGAAACATAAGAGAGGAAGGATTCATTACCAGTGTCAAAGGAAGCCTTTCTGGAATAGGAATTAGAGAAGAGAAAGTGGGAGAATAGGTGCCAGCTTACCCTCAGCGCGTGGCTGCCTCTTCATGTCTGCTTTCCTGGGCTACAAAGGCAAAACGCATTTTTTCCTAAGGTTGGAGTTTTATTATAGGAGCTCATGTAAACTGCCAGGACCAGAACTCTATAAAAGCAGCCTCCAGGATAGCCTGCACCCAAGGTTCCTGACATCTTTGTGCTGCCTTCACCACACTGGTCTTTTTAGCCACCCATAGAGAAGGGCCAGGCTAGGTTGCTCTAGGTGAGGGTCACACCTATACTTTAAAAAGAGGGCATAGGCACCATCCCTAGAAGGTGTCTCCATCCTGGAGAAGGCCTAGGGTTCTTATGCCCAGCACGTTTTGTCTTGTGGCTCCTTTTCCACTTTCTGATCCTGGGATCAGGCCAGGAAAAACATGTGATGCTATAGCAGCTGAAACCAAAGACTAAACTTTGGGCCTTCCCAAGCTGAGAATCTTGGCAGTGATTGACTGGGCAGCCTGCTCTTTTCTATGGCATCATCTAAGTCCTCTAGCTTTGGGGGAGGGGACCAGATAAGTCTTCAAAATGAGTATGAGTCAGTAGAGCTTCTATGGATCACCGATTTGTGCATTTATTTACTCATTCATTCATGCATTTCATGAATGAATGAAGCTTCTATTATGTATACAGCACCATACTGGAGGTTTGTGGGACCAGAAGCAGCAGCAACAATGATGATCTTCTCTGCTTTCAAACAGGTGATAGTAAATTCAGGTAACATTAACTGAAAACTGAAAAAAGCAGGAATAATTATCAGAGAGTTCAGATGAAGTGTGAGGGACTTAGAGAAAGATGACCTTAGGCTAGAGAAATCAGCATAAACTTCTGAAAGAGGTGGCATTTATATGGGGTTTGAAAGGCAGGTAGGATTAGGACATTCGGAGATGAAGGGCAGGATGTGTAAGCTTGTAAACAGCTAAGGCACCCCACATGGATGCCCCATCCAGTTCCCTTCTTTGTCTTGAATCATGCAGTATCCATGCTGTGGGAAAAAAATGCCCTTATTTGCTATTGTATCATCTGGCTTATTTGATGTATTATGCCAGGGAAGTGGAGATTGATCTGCATGTGCCAGATTAGGGGCTGCCATTGTGGTGGTTAAAAGTATGGACTGTAGAACCAGGTAGCCTGGGTTGGAACCCAGCTTCAGCACTTATAAGCTACCTACCTCCAAAGGTCATGGTGAAGATTAACATCTGTTGGTGGTGATGGTTCTCATCATCATTATTAATAGTAATATGGGAACCTTGGAAGGCTCCCCCACCCACCCCAGTCCTGTTGCACTGTCTACCATTATAGATCCATTCCCTTACTTTGAGAGTTTTATATTAACTTGCAGGCACACCTGAGAAGGGTAACATCAAATGGTTTGCCAACCATAACTTTAGAGCTGGAGGAAATCAGCTGACAGCTTATTTGATGACAGCAAAATATTAATAGATACCTGAGTGGAGGGACATAAAAGGGCGAGGAGAGGGTATGTGCAAGGAAAAGCCTATGAGACCCAAAAGCCAACTTGTTCCACATTTTATTTAGAGTACATAGGCCTCTGTGTTTCTGCTTGTAAGCTGAGAGAAGCCTCCACACACACAGCATAGGGATGAAGTGAAGAACAGTGGGGAAAATGCCCCCCCCAGTCATTTTAGCAGCCCCCAGCTACTAAGCACTGCCCTGGGCCTTATAGAAGGGAAGGGAGTGAGATCAAAGGAAATGGCCCTGATCTTCTCAGTCATATGGAGAATTCAGAACATGGATCTAAGAAATAAGCTGAGGTAGAAACAGGTGGCAATCTTCTAATAAGTGCAAACATATAGCATGTAAATTGAAATTGAATCTGTCTGGCCTAGAACAGGGACTCAAAAATGTTTGCGGATGGATGGATTGAATGCCCAAGAATGAGGGGCAAATGGTAGAATGTCAAAGTGGAGAAAGCCCAAAGGCTTCCCTGTATTGTCTGTCTGCTGCCACTGGAAATGTCAGCTCCATGGTATCAGGGACCCCTCTATCTTTTCCCCTGCTATATATTCCCTGCACCTACAACAGTGCCTCGCACAAAGAAAAGAGCACAGTAAATATTTGTGGATTGAATAAGTTCATGGATGGGTGTGTGGATGGTATAAATAATAGAAATTACTTCCAGATGGTAGTGGGATCTGGGATCTAGTAACTAGTGCATATTATGTATACTTTTTTTATTTTTTTAATTTTTATTTTTTTATTTCGGCATATGATGGGGATACAGATTTTAAGGTTTCAGTAAATGCCCTTTCCCCTCTCCCCCCACAAGTCTGAGTCGCCAGCATGACCATCCCCCAGACGGTGCACTTCTCACTCATTATGTATGTATATACCCTCGGGGGGGGGGGGGGCCGCCGTCTCCCTGCCCAGTACACTATTATTGTAGTACCTATGTGTCCACTTAGGTGCTGCTCATTTAATACCAGTTTGCTGGTGAGTATATGTGGTTCCTGTTTTTCCATTCTTGGGATACTTCACTTAGTAGTATGGGTTCCAGCTCTAACCAGGAAAATATTAGATGTGCTATATCACCATTGTTTCTTAGAGCTGAATAGTACTCCATGGTATACATATATCATATTTTATTAATCCATTCTTGGATTGGTGGGCACTTGGGCTGCTTCCACAGCCTTGCGATTATGAATTGTACTGCTATAAACATTAGAGTGCAGGTGTCTTTCTTGTAGAGTGTCATTGGATCTTTTGGGTAGATGCCCAGTAATGGGATTGTTGGGTCAAATGGTAGATTTACTTGTATCACTTTAAAGTATCTCCAAATTGCTTCCCACAGAGGTTGAACTAGTTTGCAGTCCCACCAGCAGTGTAGGAGTGTTCCTCTCTCTCCGCATCCATGCCAGCATTTGTTGTTTGGGGTCTTTTTTTTTTTTTTTTACATTTTTTTTTTATTTCAGCATATTATGGGGGTACAAATTTTAAGGTTTCAATAAATGCCCTTTCCCCCCCTCCCCCCACAAGTCTGAGTTTCCAGCATGACCATCCCCCAGATGGCGCACATCTCACTCATTATGTATGTATATACCCGCCCCCCTCCCCTCTGCCCAATACTCTATTACTGTAGTACCTATGTGTCCACTTAGGTGCTGCTCAGTTAATACCACTTTGCTGGTGAATATATGTGGTGCTTG